>JAODAL010027460.1:0-54928 GCA_025379985.1 Phyllomedusa bahiana
AGGTGGAGCAAGAGTGTTAGAGGGGAGGCCCACAGAAAAGGATGTGTGCAGTCAGTCTAGGCAGGACATGGACTAGTATTTTTGTATTGTACATAGTGAGGAAATGAGCAGATGTGAGAGAACCATCATCTTTTTCGGTGGAAGGCTCGCAGTCAGAGGTAAGGGCTTTGGTTGATGTGTAGTTTGAAAGACAATGAGATGAGTCTGCTAGATTAGCCCAAGGCAGTGGACTATCGGAAAGTTGAGAGTGATAGAGCCATTGAATGAGATAGGAGTACTGACAGGTGGGAGGATGGAGTGGGGGAATGGGTGGAAAGATGATGAATTCGGTTTACTCCAATTTTAGTTTTAGGAGACGAGGAAGTTAGGAGGAAAATGGACGATGACAGTCTGAGGATCGGGAGGCAGAGATGGTAACATGTGGGCCAGAGAGGTAGAGTTGTGTCTTGGTAACGACTTATATTGACGGGTAATGAAAGCAATGTTAAGCTTATGAGATGACCAAGGCCATTAGGTAAAGAAGTGAGAAGGGTAGTGGGGCCAGAACTGAACCATGGGGACAGCAACATAGAGTGAGCAGGGGGGAGGAGCCGTGGAGCCGAGAATGAGAGACACTGAATGAGGACCACCAAAGTCGGTAGGTGCCGCCTCCTACTCTGAGGTTTGTGGTGGAGCAATAGCACAATAGGGATACATATGGCATAGCTCATAAAAACGGCAGATGACATCTGCGGCGTATCATATTAAGTATGCATTTTTCTGTGAGGAAAGCGATAACAAACTGAAAATACTGCAAAACCAAAAGTTATGTTCCACCTCCATCTTTGCTTTTCCAATTTATGTGAAAACTAAAGGGTTAAACAAAATTCACTAAATACTGCTGGGAATACAGTTAAGGGGTTGTTGCTTCCTTATACTGGTACGGTACCCTAACATCACAGGCCCCCAAAGCCATGTCCAAGAAAATGGACTGTTCACATAACATAATTATATATTGCAAAATTTTCTTTGAAAATGTGAAAATTTAGCTCTAAATTTCTCAAGCCCCCTTATGTCTCGCTTTTATAAATAATAATGAATCATTTCACAAAAATTATTGCCAACCCTACTGTGGACTATGCTAGCTAGATTCAAATTTTAGTGGAATAACTGTCTGTCTTACACACAGATTTTTTGAATTTTGAAAATAGCAATTATCTAATTTTTGGCAATATTTTCGATTTTTTTTTTTTTTTTTTTAACTTCATCATAATATGTATATGGGCAAGCATTTTTCAATTATAAGATTTTTTTCTCAAAACCAATAGATCGTTCTGTATGGTGGTCCAGTAATGTACTATATTGATTTCTCGAAGGGTCTACTTCACGTCGATGTTCTAATACGTGACCAAATAGTAACACACTTTTCCTCTCTCAACCTATTTTTCACTCCTTCACTTTCCCTTTGCAGCTTATACACCTAACAAGAGCTGGCCCCTATAATAAAAACCTGGACACAACACTGAACATAACCCTAAGCTGTATTCTACACCTCATGTGTCAACTATTTCATCCACAACAGCATACATCTTCTAGGCTAATAATATCATACCTATTATGGTATGTAGGCATCCCTAGGGGGAACAAGAGTCCATTTATGGGACACCCCTTTCATGATATCTAGATTTCTTAATAGGTCATTTTTTAGAATGGATTTTATTCATCAGTAACCCTTTTTAAGTCCCATGTTCACACCCAGCATTTTCTTTTAGATGTGTGACAGAGTTTCTACATGTCCAGAAGGGACTCAACAATCTGACACGTTTTTTTTTTTTGCATCCAATTGTTCAAATTTGTCCTCTAATACTTAAATGTAAGAAAAAACAATAAAAGTTTTTTGTGGCTTTTTACAATTCAGAGTATCATATCACCTTCTTCTATATATTTTTATTACCTTTGGGGTCAATGGAGAACAGATTGAGACTAGTTCCACACATCTCAAAAAAAAGACTTTAGTGGAATAGGGCTTTAATCTTACTATCCTTACAAGCGGTAAAAAAATGCTCAATATTTTGTCACTTCACAGCCTCTAACATGGCTCTTGTTTTAGGATTGGATAAATGACAAGAATATTCAAGGAACGCTAGAGCAATTAATTTAATGTAAAGACTGAGTGCAGTATTATATGGTGATGTTTTGGTCTTTGAGAAGGTTATCTGCGACATAAAATTCAAGGAGCGAGAAATCAGATATGATCAGTTCAGCAGTCATCTTTTGGGAGCCAGTAACAAGTCGTTGGGCATTACAGTCCTTCATATAGTGTTGAGCGACTTGAAGTTGGCTATCCGAGATCGTTCGATCAGTGGTCGACTATCGATAAGGGTTTTCGATTGTAGTGCACATCGATTAGTGCGATGACCTTTAAGCTCTATGGGGAGAGCAACAAACACACTTCATTTTACACTCACAAACAACGGCTGGTGAAAAGCATGAATAATTAACATCAACCACCAGTCAAATGGATACGTTGTACAATCTTAGGCAACACACTTAGGTTATAAAAGTCACATAGAAACAAAGTCACGAGACCATATTATATCCCTGTCTTGTAACCAGCCTGAACCTAAACCTGCATTCCACCCACAAATTAAAAACGTGCAGTAGGCCAGTCATGATTTGAAACCCATCCATGTTCACTTGTAACTGGACATTGAAATATCACTGCTGGAAACGCTGAACTGAGCCCCAAACCTGCATGGACCCCCACATGTTAAAAAGTGCCAAGCAAAAGGAGTCTTTCAACCACAATTTTAGTTGAAAGGACATTGAATATAACTGGTCGGGGGAACCAGCATGAGCCCCTAACATTGGGGGGGCCCCATGACCCCTCAACATTTAAAAAGTGCCGGAAAAAGGTAGCTTTCAACACACATTTTAGTTTCAATGGACATTGACTACTATCCTGTCTGGGCCACGCAGCATGAGCCCAACCTGCATTGATCCCCAACATTTAAAAAAGTGCCGGAAAAAAGGAGTCTTTCCAACCACCCTTTTTAGTTCTCACTGGGACAATGACTATACCTGTACCTGGGCTCACTGCATTGGTGCAAACCTGCATGACCCCACATTTAAAAGTGCCCGTAAAAAGGAGTCACTTTCAACCACCATTTTGGTATTCAATGACATTGTCCGTATAAACTGTACTGGGCCACAGCATGAGCCCAAACGCATGACCCCCACATTTAAAAAGTGTGAAAAAAGAGTACGCTTTAACCACCATTTCTCGTTTCACGTGGATCTTCGACTAATACCTGTAACCTGAGGCCACAGCATGAACCAGGCCGGAGGTTACGTGGGTGCCGGTGAAAGCCCCAGGCTGGCGTTCGTCATCCTTTTAACACGAAGGTTTTAAAAAATTGCCCTGTGACGCAGCAACGATACAAACTGTGGTGCTGAAGCAGAGGCAGGTAGCGGAAGTGTGAAGATACTCCAGACATTCATCTGTCCACAGTAAATACCCTGGGTGCGGCTTGACCCTCCCGTTATGTGTGTGGAACAAATTGAGCTTACCACTTGGTAATACTGGTAGGTTAACGACTCATGTTTACACCCAGATGCCGTTATCTTGGCATGCTTTTTATCATTTGACTAAACGTGCTGGGGAAATGTGTCTCTGTCTTATTTCTCTGTCCTGTGTCTCCAATATCCATGTCTATGATATAAACTACATTGGTCAGTTTTCCTGTACATCCTTGTACCAATTCAGAGGATATTTTTCTTAAACTGCTTGTCTTGTACATGCAAAGTTTTTTACGTACTCTTAATCTCTAGAAACACATTTTTAAAATTGGATGGAATCCCCACCTTGTCTATTGTTGCTCTTTTTTTAATTGTATTAAATGGGTTGTCTCAAAATACTCAGGGATTGATATGCTATGTTAAAGAATTTGCAAACAAACTAGTCATTTTGACTTTATGTGGCCAATAACAGTTGTCCTACCTATTCCTGTTTCTGACAGCACCATCTACCATCGACGCACCTCTGACAATTGTTGAAGAACAAATGTCTGTTAGAAACAACATTTTTTAGAATAGGACCTTGTAGTATAGATGAATGTCACAGCAAAATGCGACCAAAAAATCAAAGACCTGGATTGCAGCACTTTGGTCAATTGTGAAGAAAACAAAGTCTGTTAGATAAACCACATTTGTTTATAATAGGACCTGTTAGTATTGCTGCATTTCAAAGCGGCATGACCCAAAAAAAAAAATTATAAAGGATTCTCCAGGCCACTGTTTAATAAATTGTGAGGGAGGAATCGCCACTTAGAAGCCATCTTTCTTTTACAAAGGACCATTGATTTATTTGCCTGTATCTCACTGTACTCGACCACAAAAATTATTAAATATGACTTCTCAGCCACTATTCAAAAATTGTGAGGGAGAACACTGCCACTTAGAAGCCACATTTTCTGTTCCAAAGGACCTCACTATTATAGCTGTAATCTCACAGCAACATGACCCCAAAAAAATTATAAATATGACTTTCAGCCCACTATTATAAAATTGTGAGGGAGAAATGCACTTAGAAGTATCATTTATGTTCCCAAAGGACCATGATCTATTGCTGTATCTCACAGCAACATGACCTCAAAACACATTGCAATGCGAAAAACTTCTTGAAGATAAAGTGAGGTAATGGAATAAAGGTGTGTCATGAACCTGCTGTCTTTTACAGTCTCCTCATCCAGCAAAACCAGCAAAAATGAAAACTGTTGGGAAAAGAGAATAAAAATCTTACAGTAAGAAAATGATCTTTTTTAAAAAAAAGTTTTCAAAGAGGACCATTTCTGTTTGAAAAGGAATGTGAAGTAGAATGGCAAATTAATCGGTGACCTCGGCAATTGGGGCCACAACATCATCGAGATCCATGCCTGATTCATCTTGATGAAAGTCAAACGATCCACATTATCTGTGGAAAGCCGGATGCGTTTGTCTGTAATGACTCCTCCAGCTGTGCTGAAGGTCCGCTCAGATATGACGCTGGCTGCTGGGCAGGACAACACCTCTATGGCGTGACGAGCCAGCCAGGGCCATTCGTCCATTTTGGATACCCAGAAGTCTATTGGGTCCGGAACACATGCAAAAAACATCGGTGTTGAGACGCAGATAGTCGTGCACCATGATCTTAAGCTGATCTCTGTGTGTTGGATGTGTGCCCTGCATTGCATGCGTTGGTGAGGTGGTAAACAAAGATTGCCAGAGGTCACCCATTAGGCTTCTGCCACCTTGCCTGCTGCTGCCGCTACGCTACTTGGCACTCTACTGCCCGTCGCTGATGTTGTTCCACCGTGACATTTGGGGAACGTGAAGCAGACGCAACAGATGTCTCCAGTTGATCAATCAGCAAGGTCTCCATTTCCTGCATTTTACCTTCTATTTGGGTGGGTGGAAGGAAAGTGCTGATTTTTGTTTTGTACCGGGGATCCAGGAGGGTGGCCACCCAGTAACTGTTGTTCATTTTGATGGCCTTAATGCGAGGATCATGTTGGAGGAAATGGAGCATCCAAGCACTCATGTGAGAGATGGAGCCTTGATTTCCCAAGCCTCTGGGTCGAGGGGCACTAGCAAACTGATCTTCCTCATCTTCCTCCTCCGCCTCAAATTCGCGCCAACCTCTTTCCAAGGCAGGGACGTCGGTAACATCGGTGTCTAGGAATTCCTACTCCTCCTCCTCCTCCTCCTCCGCTGCCTCCGGCACAGCTTCAACACAGCCCTGACTTGCCTGAGATGATGCACCCTGAGAGCTGATGCGCCACCTTGCACTAGCTCTGGACCCCGAACCATGCCTAATGAAGACCGATGAAATTGTGAAACTGTCGGGCCTTGTGGATTTGACGGAGAGAAAGGCTCCGTGTCCGCATCTGTGTCCGTTCCTCTCCTCCGTCGCTGGCGGGACCTGTTGTTTCAGTGTGTCCAACGATCGTTCCAGAACTAAGATCACCACAATGCTCATGCTGACAAGGGCATTGTCCGCACTGACCATTTTGGTGGCTTCTTCAAAACTGGCAAGGATGGTGCAGAGCTCTTTCACCTGCCTCCACTCTCGGTGGTTCAACACCCCGAGGTCGTACCGCTGCTTGTCAGGCCATGTGTCACTTCGTACTGCGTAATGGCATTGCGCTGCTCCAACAATCGGTGGAGCATGTGGAGGGTGGAATTCCAGCGTTGCCACGTCAACAATGAGACGGTTGACGGGGAGGCCGAGCTGACGCTGCAACGCAGCCAGGCGGGACGAAGCAGGGTGCGAACGGCGGAAGTGCGAACTCAGACCTCGAGCCTTCTTCTGCAGGCAGTCCAGACCCGGGTAGCTCTTTAGAAATTTCTGGACGACAGGTTCATGACATGTGCCAGGCAAGGGATGTGCTCCAGCCTACCGATCTTAAGGGCGGCCAGCAGATTTCGCCCGTTATCGCACACCACCTTGCCTGGCACAAGGTTCTTGTCACCCAGCCAGCGCTCGGTCTCGTTGCTGAGAGCCGTCCACAGCTCCTGACCTGTGTGTGGACGGTCTCCAAGGCAGATTAATTTCAACCCGGCCTGGTGTCTCTGGGCACGTGATGCCACCAGAGGACCTTGGGGGAAAGAGCCCTGCACCATCCCTGCGGTTTTGAAGAGCGTGCGCCGAGCCTGAGAGCCACCGTCACCCCCAGAGACATCCACCCAGCTAACCCAGTGAGCTGTCACAGAGATATAGCGGCCTTGGCCGTGCTTACTAGTCCATGTGTCGGTGGTGAGATGGACTTTTCCGGACACAGATGCAGACAACGCGCTTGAAATTTTAGATGACACGTGGCTGGCCAGGGCAGGGACGGCTTTTCTGGCAAAGAAATGCCTGCTCGGCATCTGGTATTGGGGGCAGGCGAGGGCCATGACGTGGCGGAACCCATCTGTGTCCACCAGACGGAAAGGCAACATTTCCAAGGCCAAAAGCCTGGCAATGCCGACATTCAGGCTTTTGGCTTTGGGATGGTTTGGGTTAAAGTGTTTCTTTCTGTTCCCAAACTGGAAGACAGAAGGCTGGGTGCTAGAATGGGCCGCCTGTACGGCGTGCAGGTCGTAAAAATGGCGGATGGAGAAGGGGTAGGATGGGGTCTCTGGTGGTGATGGGTGGTACTCGGGCGACGGTGGAGGCTGAAAAGCGGTGGCTGATCCTGATACATGATCTGAGAGGACATGGGAAGCGGCGGATACGCTTGGTGGTGGCGGAGGAGGAGGAGGCGGAGACAGGAGGTGTGACAGTGTGGTTGGAGCAGGCGTCGGTTGGCCTTTTTTGGCAAGTGTTCCCACATTTCAACTAATGCTTTCGCTGACATGTGACTTGACATGTTGGTGGTGGTTAACCACTTAGGTTCTTGCCTCTACTTATGCGTTTTACGGTCAAAGGCGGCATTTGACATCGCTGGGTGAATCAGAGGCTTGCTCAAAGATGCCCAGGCTTTGTGAGGTCCTGGACCTTTGGGACGGCGTTAACGCGAGGAGCCGGGTTTGCGCGGACAGTGGATGGCGGAATCATATCACGCGGACTTTGCGGGACGCCCCTCTCCTTTTTGTGGCGGGAACCCGTATTGACACTATCCCACATCGTTTCTCCTCGTCCACTGATGAAGCGCTCGAAGCTAATTCTGCGGAAAAGACCAGGATGGATCCGCAATGTCTGTATCATCAATCATCTTCAACATCAGGTGACTGGTCGTCCTGACTTTCTGCATCCAGAAGCTGCGGGCTACAAGCAAGGGGCTCTGCAAGGCGTTTGCGACCGCCCGGGATTTTGCAGATTGATCGGTTCCTTCACCTCTCTGGTGGCATCAGTAAATGTGGCGTCAGAGCAGACTAAAATCATCCTCTTGATTCTTTTAAAATGCTTCTGACCCATACCGCATTTTGTCATCAATAGGTGTACTTAGACAATGATTATCACAGTGGTGGGTAACACGAGTTGACATTTGGGCTGCTTTTTTTTTTTCAGCTTGGAGGATGCTGGATGTTGCTGATGACGACATTGTGCGTTGTGACTGGGAGGGACGAGGAGGTAAGATGCTAGATGCAGGTTGCATTAAACACTCTGAAGGACAGATTGGCGACGTTGTTCAGTTACTTGATTCACAGGGCCCTGACCAGCGATGACAGGCCTGACGGTCATGCAACTGACGATCGCTGGCATGCGTGTTGTCGCCCAGCACTGGACAGGTGTCCTTCTTCTCGTACCTTAACCTCCATGGATGCTACCCCCTCTTTGCTCGCTTACACCAGCATTTCGCTCCATGTCCAGAAAAATAAAATTTCTTGAGAAGGTATGGAATAGTTTTTTTGGAAAGTGTCTTATTAAAAGGTCGGCAAATCTCAGCTATTCTCAAATCCCTCTAATCAAAATACAAAAATTGCTGGATTCAAATTTAACTGCAAGGTGTCTATCAACAAATTCTGGAATGGGCAAAATTCCATAAAAAAACGTATCTGTTATGTTTTGTATAATAAATGGTATTTTTTTTTGCACCTTTCAATTCAACTGTGGTGAATATTAGAAATTGATGTTTACTGTTTTAAGATTTACGTAGTGCTGGCGTCATAATGAACAGTATGGTGCCGCAAAAGAAAGTCAAAAAATAACGTATTGTTATGGTTTTTAGTATCACTACTCACGGGAATTTTTTGCACCTTTCAATTCCACCTTTGTGATTAATAGAATTGCGTTTTAAGATTTACGTAGATGCTGCCGTTTCATGTAACAGTATGGTATGTGCGCAAAACGTCAAAAAAACGTAATCTGTTATGTTTTCGTTTATATACACTGTATATTTTGACCTTTCAATTCACCTGTGGTGATATAGGAAATTGCTGTTTTTAAGATTTAAGTAGATGCTTGCTGCGTCATTGAACGAGTACTGGGTGCGCAAAGTCAAAAAACACGTAACTCGTTAGTTCTTGTATAATACACGGTATTTTTGCACCTTTCAATTCACCTGTGGAATATAGAATTGCTGTTTTATGATTTAATAGATGCTTACTGCGTCAATGAACAGTATGGGTGCGCAAAAGATCAAAAACAAGTAAAACTGTTATGTTTTGATCATATTAACTGTATTTTTTGCACCTTTCATTCACCTGTGGTTCGAATAGTAGAATTGCTGTTTTAAAGATTTACGTAGATGCTGCGTCAATAACAGTAACTGGGTGCGCAAAAGTCAAAAAACATCGTGTGTCGTGTGTTGCACCTTAGCTATTTGCTATAATACTCGGTTTTTTTTGAACCTCTTCAATTCACCTTGTGGTGAATTAGAATTGCTGTTTTTAAGATTTACGTAGAAGGAATTTTTTTTACTGCTCAATGAACAGACTGGGTGCGCAAAAGTCAAAAAAAAACGTATCTGTTATGTTTTCCGTATAATACCCAAACGGTATTTTTTGCACCTTTCAATTCACCTGTGGTGATTTATGAAATTGCTGTTTTTTAAGATTTATCGTAGATGCTGCGTCATGAATACAGTACTGGGTGGCAAAAGTCAAAAAACACGTAACAGTTACTGTTTTCGTATAATACACTGGTATTTTTTGCACCTTCAATTCACTTGGGAATATAGAATTGCTGTTTTTTGATTTAGTAGATGCTGCGTCAATGAAAACAGTAACTGGGTGCGCAAAACGTCATAAAAACACGTAACTTGTTATGTTTTGATTATAATATAAAACTGTATTTTTCTGCACCTTTCAATTCACTGTGTGAATATATGGATTGTGTTTTAAGATTTACGTTGATGCTGCGGGTCAATGAACAGTACTGGGTGCGCCAGTCAAAAAACACGTAACTGTATGTTTTGATATAATAATGTAATTTTTTTGCACCTTTCAATTCAACCTGTGGTGAATATAGAATTGCTGTTTTAAGATTGTACGTAGATGCTCGCAGTCAATTGAACAGTACTGGGTGCGCAAAAAGTCATAAAACACGTAATGTTAGTTGTGAATATAATTAACTGTATTTTTTGCCAACTTTTCAATTCACCTGTGGTGGAATATAGAATTGCTGTTTTACGATTTACGTAGATTTGCTGCGTTCAATGAACAGTTCACCTGGGTGCGCAAAGTCAAAAAAACACGTAACTGTTATGTTTTGATATAATAAACTGTATTTTTGCCAACTTTCAATTCACCTGTGGTGAATATAGAATTGCTGTTTTATGATTTTTCGTAGATGCTGCGTCAAAAGAATTTCTATCAGTATACTGGCGTGTCGCAAAAGTCAAAAACACCGTAACTGTTAGGTTTTGGATATAATAAACTGTACTTTTTTGCACTTTCATTTTGTTTTTTCACCTGTGTGTGATTATAGAATTGCTGTTTAAGATTTAATCGTAGATGCTGCGTCAATGATCAGTAATGGGTGCGCATAAAGTCAAAAAAACACGTAAATCTGTTTGTTTTCGTATAATTCACGGTATTTTTTGCACCTTTCATATTCACATGTGATATAGATTGCTGTTTTAAGGATTTACGTAGATGCTCCGCGTCATGAACAAGTAATGGGTGCGCAAAGTCAAAAAACACGTAATTTTATGTTTTGAGTATAATAAACTGTATTTTTGCACATTTCCTATTCACTGTGTGAATATAGAAGTTTGCTGGTTTTAGATTTACGTAGTGCTGCGGTCAATGCAACAGTACTGGGTTGCCGCAACGTCTTAAAACAACGTATCTGTTACTGAGGTTTCGCTATTATAACGGTTTTTTTGCTCACTTTCCACAATTACATGTGGTGAATATAGAATTGCTGTTTTAAGATTTACGTAGATGCTGCGGTCATTGAACAGTACTGGTGCGCCTAAAGTCAAAAAACAGCGTAACTGTTTGTTTTGATATAATAATAAACTGTTATTTTTTGCACCTTTCAAATTCACCTGTGGAGTGAAATATTGAATTGCTGTTATAAGATTTAGTAGATGCGGGTTCAAGTACAGTACTGGGTGCGCCAATTCAAAAAACACGTAAACAGTTATGTTTTTGATTATACATAAACTGTTTTTTTTGCAACTTTCACTTCACCTGTGGTGAATATAGAATTGCTGTTTTATGATTTACGTAGATGCTGCGTCAATGAACAGTACTGGAGTGCGCAAAGCTCAAAAAACACGTAACTGTTATGTTCTTGATATATTAAACTGTATTTTTTGCACCTTTCAATTCAACTGTGGGTGAATATGAATTGCTGTTTTAAGATTTATACCCGGGGGGTTGGTGCTGCGTCAATGAACAGTACTGGTGCGCAAAAAGTCAAAAAACCACTTGTAACTGTTTATGGTTTTGTTTAATAAACTGTATTTTTTGCACCTTTCAATTCACCTGTGTGAATATAGAATTGCTGTTTTAAGGATTTTACGTAGAGTGCAGCGTCATGAACGTACTGGGTGGCAAAAGTCAAAAAACACGTAACTTTATGTTTTGATGAATAATAAACTGTATTTTTTGCACCTTTCAATTCACTGTGGTGAATATTGAAATTGCTTCGTGTTTTATGATTTACGTAGATGTGTGTCAATGACAGTACTGGGTGCGCAAAAAGTCAAAAAAACAGTACTCATGGTTATGTTTTTCGTATAATACACGGTTTTTTTGCACCTCTTCAATTCACTGTGGTGAAATATTGATTGGCTGTTTAAGATTTACGTAGATGCTGCGTCAATGACAAAACTGGACGTGCGCAAAAGTCAAAAAACACGTAACTGTGATGTTTTCGTTTTACGATATCGGTAATTTTGGCAACAAATAACCTGTGCTGGAGTGTTGGACTACAAGATTGTGGATTGTAATTTAAGTGCAAGGTTGAAATATAAACAGTCCACAGGTGTAATGGGTAAACTCTTGAACACTATCTGAAATGTCTACTGATATAAAAGTGGGTTTCTGCAGCTAACAAGGAGACCTTGCAGTTACTAGAAATGATGTTTATCAATATAAGTTCAGCTGCCAATATCCAGGAAATAATTCATAGCAAACTGTTAAATAATAAAGTTATTCCACTACTATATCTACACTATGTCTTGGTTGAACTTTATCCAATGTTCTTTATAGGATAGAGCTTGTTGTGCTTCGCCAGCGGGGCCCCCCCCCCCCCCCGCTTCCTCCGCCGTGGACTTTACACGGTAGATGCCTGCTTTAAAATTTTCTAGCTCCCCCCCAAATCTACATAAAATGTTTAAAATCTCTGAATCTTACCTAAATTGGGATGGATCACAGCTATTAGCAGAGTTTCTCTGTGCAGTAAATCAGACTAATTTCGCGCGGCTGGTGGCCACAGGCAGAGCGCACGTCCTTTTCCCTACTGGTGAGCTGAGACGACACTGAGGCTAAACAGGAAAACGTGTTCTATGTAAAAACGAGGGTCATGTGATTTTTCAAGCCAATCGCAACCATCCACATCCAGTCATGACGTCGCCAACACATCTCACCTGCTCTATTCTATAATATGATTTGCTTGGCCAGCCAAAATTACAGGAAGCGCGGAAAAAAGGCGCGATCTTAATAGATGAGTGCTCAGATTTTAACCTTAATTATCGAATGATCTGGAAATTTGATCACCCATAAAAACAATATGCCGATTTCAACTTTGTCGATAAAAATCGCCTCAACACTAGTCTGTACCATAGCGGTGAATCCAGTGATTACAGGAGTATTGTGACAAACAAAACTTAACTCCTCTTCAAAGTATGAGGTACAAAATAAAACATGTCAACATACAGTAATTACAATTTTTTAAGTTTTTTAACTCCAACATTATCACTTGCCAAGTCATGACTTAAAAATGTGATATTTATAGCTTGTCGCCTATGGTTCCAACCTATAGTTTAACTTCAGCTTTATGGTCGAGCATGCTCAATTCAAATGCTTAGGAGTTGCAGGAGGGTGAACTATTTATTTTTGAAACACTAGAGAATGGGCTGTAACTAGAAACTAATGTGTGAGGCTCAGCAGTGGGGAAGCACAACATGAGATATTTGAGTGTGTGGGGCCTGGCAGTGAGGAGAATATGGAAGAATGACAAATGGCAAAGCATGATGAGAACTGTAGTCTGTTATGTTTTCATGCTGCTGTGATAGCTAATGCCTTAGTTTGCTGTGTGAAGAGGGAGCTAATATAAGTGAATAGGTGACCAAAAATATAGAATGTAGAATTTATGTTGTACTGTCACTCTGGGGTCATGATCCTAAGGCTGTGTTCACACGGCTTATTTTGGCATGGATTTCAGTCCGTAATTTGCGCCGTACTGTGCAAATTATGGCTGAAATCCTCTCCCCGCTCACCGTATTTCGCGACATGTCAATTATTCACGGCGGGATATGTGCCATGGACAATGAATGTCTATGGAGCCGGCGAGCTGCCGTCCTCCCTGCCCCGACCCCGTTGCACAGCACACGGCGTAATTGCGGGCGAAATCCGTCCCTGCAATTATGCCGTGGATAAGCCGTGTGAACATAGCCTAAGGGTGTGTCCACACGGCATATACAAAATACCGGTCCGATTCTGTTTTAGAATCCGGATGGTATTTTTTGGTCTTTTGGATGCTTTTAGTGGATGGTTCTGACCGCAGTTTGTGGATTCGCCCATCCCTCATAACCATTTAACTGCACATCTTCTGCCCAAAAACCGGGCGGAAGATTGTGTAGCTTCAAAGTTTTTTGGCTGAAAATCTATTCAGTGTAGACTACTGAACAGCTTTTCTATTAGTCTATGGGGATGTTTCTGGTTGGTTTTCAGATGGTTTGCAAATCCACAAACCGTCTAAATATCCGACCAGAAAACCTTGCCATGTGGACTGACCGTAAAGCTCTTGATCAAGTTTACTGTCTGAACGTCAAAATACCCTTTCTATTTAAAACGTGTCTAAGGATTCCATATTTTTTGTGATAAATTGATTTATCATCTCCCAAACTGATTATTCCTCTTTGTGATAATTATTGTCAAATTTTGAAGCCGTTAAAAAACCTAACCCTTTTGTCTAAATACCGGTTGCAGTTTAATTGTACATTTTTATACCATTTCTATTAATTTTGGCTTTTGCATGTGTTTGGGTTGTACTGTGCCTTGACTGATGTTCCTGATATTTAGTAATTATAAATGATTAACAATTATACAAATCAGTGAACGTGTTTATCAACATAAAAAATTGGCATGCAGAACTTAGAAATGAGAAAGTGAATTGAACATATTGTTGCTTGTCATATTTGTGCATGCAAGTGTGTATGAGATGATAAGCGGCTAGTTTAGAACTCTGTGCTTCTACAGATTTAAATGATATTGGCTCTTGCCCAGGATAGAAAACTCACACAAACTAGTAGGAGGCACAATGCCATCCAAACAGATGGTTAAGCATGTTATCAGCCAGGACAACATAGATGATTACAACTCTGAGCAATCTGAGCTGGAAATTCTCCGACAGATGTGTGCCCTGCTAGTTTCCCCTCTGGTTTGAGAAATATGCCACTTCTAATCTTGTGTGTGAATGTTAGACAAATCATTACAAAAATAATAAAAGGATTATTTGGTGCTATAAATTTTATTAGGTTTACTGGGCAAGTGGCCATTCTTTCAACGTAGCAATTTGTAACTACTGTATTTCCAGGCAACATGAAAGTTTCTTTGTGGAAACAAAACAAGCACAATTTACTTATCAGCATGCCTGAAAAGGTGATTGAGAAATGGTAAAAAGACCATAATATCTGGGGAGTAAGGGGCTGTTAAATCTAAAATTTTTCCCCCCTGTTTTTGGAAAACAGCAGATATGGTGTTCCATATAAGACTAAATTTACTCTATTGTTCCTTTTCGCGCGGGGTATATTCGGGTACATTCTACACCCCAAAAAATCAAAAATAAATGTCTGTTTGTACAATGCGAATGGTCATCGGAAGGCCCAGAAAGTCTTTTTTTCTTTACTTGGGAGTGATGAGGTTATTTACAGTTGTGCAAATAAGTTTACAGACCCCAGGCAGCATCAGTGTATTGGTTTTGGAAATATTACCAACGTAAGTGACAGCATAAAAGCGTAATCTGGGGCCCATAGGGTATGTTCACACGGCGTAATTGTGGGGCATATTTTGGCACATAATTGCGCTGCAATACGCCCAAAATGCACCCCGCAATTACGGTAATCCATAGCTCTCATAACTAGAAGTATTTTGCTTCATGTAAATCAATTGGCCAGCTGGAATATTATTGATAATATGTTTAGGGTGACAAGATGTAGCCAGCAGGATAGAGTTGCGGGACATAGATTTTTTAAAAGGAGTACTAGTAATTCTCCCATCTATGTTACTGCTCAAAGTAAGATCTGGAACAAGAATCAAAAACATAGGTAAATTTTAAATTCATGTCATTATTGTTGACATATTCCAAGAATGACAGAGCTTGTTCCTCTGTGCCCTCCCATATGAGGATCAGGTCATCTATGTAACAACCACACCACCTGATATGGGGGCAAAAGAATTACTGTTGGAAAAAAGAAATAATTCTTCCCAAGCGACCATGAAAATATTCGCTGGTGACAGGGAGAATTTTGCCTCCATCGATGCCCAACAGGTCTGCAGATAGAATTAGCCATCAAAAGAAAAATAGTTGTGGCTCAATAAAAAATTCACTGCCAGACACAAAAACTCCTTAATCTCACTAGAATAGCCACTATACTTGCAGAGATATTCAGATAAGCAGGAGATAGGTAAGTTATGGGGAATACTAGGATACTGTTCCGTCACGTCACAAGAAATTTACAGCACTCTGTAACATAGAAATGCTGTCTCGAACATAACCTGGTAATTGAACTACAAGGGGCTGTAACATATGATCTACCAAGGCACCAAGTTTCTCACTAAAAGAACCAATACCCGCTACTAAAGGGTACATGGGAAGGGGAAATGTCTGCTTATGGATTTTAGGTCAAGAGTAATAAATTATATTATAGGATATTCCAGTATCATTTTATCTGCCATTTTTTTAGTTACTGCCCTTAGTGCCACACTTTCATCCAATAGTTTCCTGATTTTAAGCTGAAAAACAGAAGTGGAATCCCTTTTAATGGTAAACAGGTGGTCAAATCCTCTAACATTTCCAAATTTATTTTTTAAATAAACCAATATCTAGGATTACCACCGCACCACACTTATACGCTGATCTAATAATTAAATCAGAATTAGTTTTAAGTTCTTTAATTGCTTGATTTTCTAAATGGGTAAAATTAGGATGTTTAGGATTTTGTTTGACGTGCTCCTGTAACTGCAATAAATCCTGTTCAACTCCTGAAAAACTTCCAACTAAGGTGAGCGAGACTATAGTGGGTAAACAGTTGGATTAGAGATGTGAAAAGGTTTACTACATTGTTTGATATTAATTAATTTGTTCCCTAGAAAAGGGTTCTTAGATCGGATAAAGCACACAATTCCTGAAAATGGTTATAAGGCAAAACAGAGCAAGCCAGTGTATCCAAGCTATCATCATCTATATGTTCATTCGAATCATCCCTATCCGTGTATAACAGTGAAAAATGCTTTTTTACTGTAATGTTCCTCACAAATTTGTTAATACCACAAATTGTCTCAAATATATCTAATGTTTTTGTTTTACAAAATCCGAGTCCCTTGATTAAGATGGAAATTTTAGCACTGGACATTATATAGCTGGATAGGTTTACCACCGGCTGAATTCTTCCATTGGTTTCTTGTTCACCTCGGGTAGCATTGATTTTCTGCACCAGGTGTGTCAGCTGCAGTGACTAGGATTATCCAGTCCTGAATGACATGCACTCTGCATGATCCAGGAAAAAACCCAAAAGTATATAATTATGTGTTAGTGTGTATCGATCTTTTTTCAGGAAGGCATGAAGCCTACCCCATGACGAGTGCCATGACCATGACCTAATGTCTGCGGTAATATGCCGGTATGGAGTACCTAAGGTAATTGAATCAGACAGATGAAAACATTTCACAGGTGAAATGATGTCTGAAGTAATAAACAGTATGGGGGTACAGCAGGCCCTTCACACCCCTTAACATCAGCAAAGTAGTGGGAAGGTAGAAAGGTTAAATGGCACTCTCAAGTTAAAAACCAGAAAAGAAGAGACAGGAAAGCCATGGACAGAGTGCTTGCCACTTGCATTGTTCTCTGTCCGGTACACCCCTAACAGGAAAACTAAGCTCTCACCATGTGAGATACTGTTTGGAAATGCACCAAGATTGGGCCTGTATTTTTCTCAACAATTGCCACTTCACTATGGTGGGCTGGTCCAATATGTCTTAGCAATACATGCCGGACTAGCTCAAGTGCTAACCAAGGGAGTCAGAATCTGCAACCGGGAGAGTGGGTAGTAACCAAAAAGCACATCAGAGGAAGTCTTGAAGCAAAGTATGAAGGTCCATACCAGGTGTTGCTGACCACAGCCACCTCAGTAAAGCTGGAGGGAAAATCGAATTGGATACATGCCAGCCATTGCAAACCTGTGATTGTGTCTCAAATTGGGGAGTAGAGGGGAGAAAAATTTTTATTTTATTTTTGTATGTTTTATACCTATTGCCATCAAAGGATTCTCATACATATGATCACAAACAACTATGAGAGCAGGTTCTTCAAACACCAAACAGTAATATGGGAAGGAATGGGTAATGACACCAATCTAACTGACTGTTGGCTATGTACACACTCTCCTGTATCAGCTGAAAGCCTCCCATATTTGGCCATGCCTGTATCATGGGAAGAGATAATGGGATGGGGAAACTGTTCAGATAAATTGGCAAATAATGAAACAATTAAGTTGAAAAACACCATATTAGCTATCCCTGTAGTAGGGCGGAATGTGCCAGGTGGTAGGCTCCGCCTGTTGCTATTATAAAGATAAAAACACTTAGGAAACAATATGAGGAGGAAAATGTGAAAAATAGAGAAAGTTGGTGGAATGACACCTTTACTTTCCTCAACACAGTAAATTGGTTTAGAGGGTTAAGTGGATGGCTTATGGGAATAATACAAGGTGTGTTGCAAGTTTGTATGATATTGCTTTTAGTATATATGATGATTAAAGCTATTTTTTTTCAAAGGCATGCAAAAGATCAAAGAAACATGGGTGATGTGAAACTGCTTTGAAACAGCGATGAGTGAAAGGAGAGCATACCTGGGTCAAGATAGTTGTGTTTATTAAATAACTTTCTTTAAAACCAACCGTGGTCATACAAGATATTTTTCAATTATATACACGTATTCAAATGGTATAAATGTCACCTGAGAATTAGCATTAGCATGCTAAAGTCTTTCATTTCTTTGCCAGACGGTATAGTCCTCTCACTTCTGGTGAGCCATCTTCGACTCTGCACGTCTCAGAGATACTGCTATGTCCGCTCGCGACGTTTTGTGGGTTGGACACGCCCCTATGTCTTTTTAAGACAATATTGATGGTTGATTACTGAATTAACAACGCAAGTTTGACTGTTTTGTATGAACTGTTAACCAGTTGACTATAGTTACTAAGACTGTTGGGCAAGTCAAGTAGGGAAAGAAAACACCTGTCTGGATTTAGAGTAGGCTCGCCTGTATCACAAAAGGAGGGAATTGATCAGGATTAGATAGCAGAGAAATGTCAGCTTTCCTGTATGTATTAGTGCTTCAGCTATTATATAAGTGTACAGCTTACGAAAAGGCCTTTACACAGCCTGAGAACAATCGTCTGTTCTTTTGCAAACTTCAAGCTCATGGCCAGATGTGAAGAGATTCCTGATCTTATGCTAAGAATGGATACAATTCGTGTTGAAGGACTTTTCTAAACAATGATGAATATTACTGGGAAACTTGCCTATGTTGTGTCCTTAACTGTGTGAGCTTTGCCTTTCATAAACTGGGTAGGACATGTCCCCATGACCGGTTTTTCAGCCGGTTTTACAGATGGTTTTTGGTTTTTTAAAACGGCTGACAAACTTTTACACGGACCTCTATGAAAAACCCGTGCAGCAGTCCCCACTGCACGGATTTTCCGCCGGCAGTCCAAAATAGATTGAACATGTTCATTCTTCTGCCCGGTTTGTGGGTGCACTATGAACAAGTCAATTTGAAGAGGAGGCAAACAGCGGAGCAAAACCGCCCCCTGCGACTGTGTGCACGGCTACAAAAACAGAGCAAATACCAGTCAGATAATCCAACCGGTATTTGCTCTCTGCCATGGGGACATGCCTGTATTTTGATTTCAGCTCTCTAAATCCTGTTGTCACTTTACTCTCTGCATCTGGATATAGAAAATAACCTTTTAATTTCGACTACCATAGAGGCAGTTGGCCGTATTACCTGTTTAGAGGGAAAACTGCTCACTAAAGTTTAGACTATCTCTCACAGGAAAGAATAGCCCAGGCACAAGGGAAATTAGCCCTCTTTTAACAATCTGAGTAGGAGTTAGCATCGGAGCCGTGAGGAAGCGAGGTATGGACCTCGTGAAACGCGTAGTCCTGTATTTATTGGAGTTTTTATATATTTCCCTGGCACCAAATTTAAAGTTTTAGTGGAGTGGATGTATGTTTTACATTTTGGACACAAAGGCAAATATAGATAACTTCTTTTTTGGAATAAATAGGTTGGTCTTTTTATTTTGTGCCAAGTCGGATGCTAACTCCTACTCACAAATTGTTTATAGAAGGCTAATTTCCCTTGCGCCTGGGCTATTCTTTCTTGTGAGAGATAGTCTAGACTTTAGTGAGCACTTTTTCTGAAGATTTATCCTGATAGCCTCCCAACACGGTGGACCAGGAATAAAGAAATGGCTGCACAGGAAATATTTTGTATACGATTATTTGTGTTGCACCAGTCCTTTGTGCAATGAAAAAAGGTGAGAGGCTACAACAATTAGTCTTTCCCTTGTCTGACTAATTACATTACAGCACTACACAAGGAAGCGCCTCTTTCTTTTCCCTTTCGTTTCCCCCGCCCTCTTTTTTTTCTCATTGTATGTGACTGTTGGAGAACGCCTGAGAGCCTGTTTAGAGGAAAGAGTATGGAGATAAGCTGACTGTGTAGAATGGTTCAGATAAGCAGGTTTACTGAACTTTTCCATAGCCCAACTATTGGTTGTGGTTGTTGTTCTCATAAGAGGTTAAACAGCTCAATGGCAAACGCACATGAAGGAAAATATATAGCATATTACAGTAGCAGCATATTTCAAGAAATCTCATGTACATGCAGCAGAAAAAATCTAATGGAAATTGCCCTTCGGTGTGTATTTTAAGTCTGCTGCATGTCAAGTTTCTGTTGTGGATATGCTGAACACTTGTGTTAGTTAGATTGCGTTTGTCTATAATGTCTATAATTGTGACTTAGTTATCTATCACATTTTGTAAGTCCAGACAATTCCAGGGGTTTACTTACTTTTTTTTGTAACTGTATACAGCATTGTTATAAAAATGAACAGTAGTTATGGGAAATATATTTATATCGTATTTTTTCTGCTCCTCTTTCTGCCAAAAGTAGCCCATTACCCTGTTTTATACAGGGGCCTCCAACAACATTGATCTGGTTTTTTTCCAGTTCTGCTCTGGAACCCAGCGTCCCCTGTTTTCTAGATCAGCCAGGGCTTAAGTTGTAGAAATAACATTAGTAAGACCCTAATTTGGCTTATTTGACTTTTATGGAGTATCTAGTTGAACGTCCATAAAATACTTTTGTGGAAATGTCATGAATTTTTTCATGCTTGTCAGTGATGATAAATATATTAAAGCAATGCTCGTACATGGCCAAACATAATTATCACTTTTAATTTCTCATGTATGATAGATCCTTTCAAAATACAAGTCAAAATTTCATTGAGTGGATTGCCTGAAGCTACAACCCTTATACACTACTTAGCACAGAAAGAAGAATTTATATTTTTAGTTAATACACTGAAGGTAGAGGCACATGGGGATTTGAAGTATAGCTTGCCTCCAACAATAATGACTAGAAAATGTGGAGTATATGATATGCTATTACGAATGTATCAGTAAAATGAAATCTGAATTGGTGTAATTTTATACAATGTGGCTAATAGGCTATTTGCTGGAATGTAGTTGCACAAATTAAAACATAAGTGAAATTTACTCTACATTTAACTTGAAGGCATTTTGTTTCACTTTTTGCTAACAGGAATAGAGCCAGAAACTTTAAACTATATTATATATATATTAAAATACAATGAGCCATAAGTAATCTAAAGAACCCTCAAAGGATACAGCTGCTGTATAAAATTATGCACAAGTGAATCCAAACAAAAAAAACAAAACAGTCATCACAATATTTTCAAATACACAAACGATATAAAATGATGAAATTTGATTTATGTTTATTACCTGTGAACAAGGGCCAGTTGAGCCAGAAACGCATCAGCCGACGCCAATACAGATCTATCAAGTTATCTGTCATGTTTTCATAATAAAGTAAAAAGGCTTTTACTACTGGATCTATTTTTGATGTGGACGTAAGAATATATTTCAACCGTAGGGCCGGTGGTGATCTGAGCACACAGCCACACGTATATCCAGGGTTACACATTCCAGCATTTGAAAACAGGGGTGAGTGCTACTAATAAATCTTCATGTGGATTTATCTTCCGTGGTTCTTATTCATGCTCTGTAGCATATAAAACTAAGCACAATTGTGGTGGATTTTTTTTTCCTAACCTGCCTTCTATTTTCTCCTTAAAGGGGTTGTCTCAACATGCTGTTTCATAGAGCCTCAGGTAGCTTCAAACTTACACTTCCTGGTCAGGCTATGGGTGGTTCTATAGCAGTGATCGACATATCAGCTCTGCTATTCTTAGCTGATTCTATTACAGTGATATGACTGCTGGATATTTGTGCAAGACTACAGAGCTGAAAGGCTAAAAACCTGTCATTGCTAGTGATGAGCGATTGCGTCAACTATCGTTATCGATTCAATAGTCGATATCGGCAATTATAATGACGATATCCGATAGTCGATAACAGATTATCGTCGCTGACCATTAAAGTCTATGGGAGAGGAACAACACCTTCATTCTTACACCCAAACAGGGCTGGAGAAACTGGACAAGACAATTAGGTTATAAAAGTCACAGAAAAAAAGTCACAGACCATTCACTGTCCCTGTCTTGAACCACAGCATGACCCTTAAACCTGCATGACCCACAAATTAAAAAGTGCCAGAAGGCAGTATTATTTGAACCATCATTTTACTTGAACTGGACATTTACTACACATGTCCTGGACCGCAGCATGACCCTTAAACCTGCATGACCCACAGATTAAAAAGTTCCGGAAAAAGGAGTCTTTCAACCACCATTTTAGTTGAACTTGACATTGACTATACCTGTCCTGGACTGCAGCATGACCATTAAATCTGTCTGACCCACAGATTAAAAAGTGCTGGAAAAAGGATTCTTTGAACCACCATTTTAGTTGAACTGGACATTGACTATACCTGTCCTGGGCCACAGCATGAGCCCCAAACCTGCATGACCCCCAGATTAAAAAAGTGCCGGAAAAAGAAGTCTTTCAGCCACCATTTTATTCCAACTGGACATTGACTATGCCTGTCCTGGACCGCAGCATGACCCCAAAACAGTGTCTGACCCACAGATTAAAAAGTAGCGGGAAAAGGAGTCTTTGAACCACCATTTTACGCTGGCTTGCATGTTGTTGCCAGCACTGGAAGAAGCACCATCTCTTGTATCTCTACCTCCGTGTCCTACACCCTTCTTTGCTCGCTTACCACCAGCATTTCACTCCATGTTCAGAAAGATATAAATTTAAAAAGGTATGGAAGAGTTTTTGACAGTCTCTTATTGAAAGATGGCAAATCACAGCTATTCTTAAATCTCTCTAATTTCCTACAGCCAACTAGGATTAGAAACAGAATTGTTTCTATCGAATACCTGTGAAATGCGGTCTGGTGGAAGAACCGTAAGACAAAATCAACAGTGTTCTTCCTTCAGTCCCAGGGATCTACAACTGCCCAGTAGGACTAGGAATGAATAGTTTTCAACAAACTATCATACAAGTGCGCTATCTGTGCCAAACTGAGAATCACCGAGCGCAATAAAACTATTCAAAAGTTACACGGATGAGAAATTGCGTTTTTTGCAGCAATGACACACGAGAACAGTTACTAGAAAATTTCTGCATCCAAATTTAAGTACAAGGTGGCTCTGAACAAAACTGGGCCGCTCCAAAGTGAAATACAGCTATTTAAAAAGTTATACGGATAACAAAAGGTGGTTTTTGCACCAATGAAATACACCAACAGTTACTAGAAAATTTCTATATCCAAATTTAAGTTCAAGGTGGCTCTTTGAAGAAAACTGGGCCACTCCAAAGTGCAATACAGCTATTTAAAAGTTATACAGATAACAAAAGGTGGTTTTTGCACCAATGAAATACACCAACAGTTACTAGAAAATATCTGTATCCAAATTTAAGTACAAAGTGGCTCTTTGAAAAAAACTGGGATGCACAAAATAAAAGGTACAATTTCACCTCAGGTGCGAGGAGTGCTGGCCACAAAGTAGTAAAAAATGCCATTTCAATGCAGGTTCAAAGCAGAGTCTGGGCTGCACAATATACACCCTCCTTTCCAAAGCCAGCCTGTCTGTCTTTCCTCCCCGCCTTCCCGCAGCTGTACAGCACTAGATGCTTCTTTAAAAGTCTCTGTCTAACTAAGAACTGAAATTCTCTAATCTACCTATATTCTAATGTTCCCAGCTAAAAGCATAGCTGTCTGTATGAATAAAGAGAAGAACTTTGTCTCTGAGCTGAGCTGTATTGAGAGACACATAGTACACGTCTTGCTCTAGTGATAGACACTGAAACACTGATACTGAACAGGAAACGCTGTTCTATGCAAAATGAGGTCATGTGATTTTTCCAGCCAATGATAACCATACACATCACAGTCATGACGTCGCACACCCAGCTCACCCTGCTTTATACTCTAAGCTGATTTGCTGGCCGCAAAAATGACAGGAAGCGCCGAAAATGGCACGATAATAATAGATTATCTGCAGTTTGTCACCTAAAATATCGCGTGATCGGAAATTTCTTATAACTTTACTATAAATAAACAAGCTCCTGTGCTTGAGATAAGACTCAGTAGGAAGTGACTCACCATGGTTGGACTAACTGATTGACAGCAGCTTAGAGCAATGAGAGATCAGGCAAAGGTGGGGAGAGGTGGTCGGTAACCTGAGAAACTTGTGTACTATAAGATGAGATAACATTTTCTTTAGGTCTTGAACAAAGCAAACTCAATAAAGCAAAGTGTTTGGTAATAGTCTTCATTTACCTTTCCCTACATGTTAAAAGCTTATTATTTAAGTTATGTATTGTAGCATACCCTGTAGAATATACAATATTCCACACTATGTACAGTCCATACAGATCTCAATTCATACAGGGGGAAGCTAACCCGAAATGCGCATTGGGGTCGTGGGCTCTTATTCCCCATGTTTGGATTCTCCGTCGTTTTGTGAGGTAATATCTTACCCCCATCAGTGATATCTAGCTAGGGGTCACCTACATAGATAGGCACAATTTATACCGTTAGGAGGATGTATTGATACTTTAAATTTTTGTGACCATGGGACACGGTTTGTGGAGCATCCTGTATGAATTGAGATCTGAATTGACCTGTTACATAGTGTGGAATATTGTAAGTCTGCAGTTATCTGGGACTCTTGATATGTCCTTGATTATGTGATGATAATCCTTTTTAAATCATGTTAATCAATAAAGCTATATGTGTAAATTTTTGAACTATAAACTCTCTTTATTCTCATTATTTTGAAATTCGTGTATCGGAGAGGAAGGTACTGTCTCGAGAGTGTATTTGCACCTGGGGAGGATTAATTTATTAGTTATAGCTGGACTTATTTGGTTGTTTCTCATAATGCAATATCTAGGAGGATAAACTGCTGGGATCAGAGTTATCCAGTTGTGTCAGGAATTTGGCTATGTATCAGTCATGAAACTTTTCATGACTTTTTTCCAGCTGTTGCACTCGAAAGGATCATTATGATATATATCTATATCTGTCAAAGAATGACAAATCACTCCCGCTCATGAGAGATATGTTGGTAGCACTAGGGGTTAACAGTCGGTATTTGCAAAATTCTTTTACGTCATCTGGTGCATTTTGAGGTTTGTACTTAATTTAAATTCAGATGACATTTATTAAAGTAAATGAACCATCATTTACAATGTAATATGCCAAATCCACATACATTGTACACTTAAGGCTATGCTATAAAGAAGTACATTAATGTGTGTATGCAATACATTCAAATAGACTTGTATACAAAGATGAAATATCTTTCTTGTTAAAGGTTCATGCCTGCAACTTTTTGTGATAAATTCTTTAATATAAACCAAAACAAATATCTGTAATTCAATTTGTCTGCATAAAAGCAACAATAAATCTGTCTTGGTTAAAATGTAAAAGGCAACACTGTGGAAAGTAATGATTTCTGTTTTTTATTTGGTAGCATCATTTTAACCAGTAGTAAAAAATAATTTAAGCGATCTCTAAAAGTAAACAATCAGAAATAATGCGGCCATAATATCTTGGAGGAATAATTTACAGCGTAGGTTACAATGGAAAGTGTCATGTGCAGTATCTCAACTTTTAAATGTAAAATCACTTATAAAGAAAATAAAACATTGTGCATTAAGGGAGCAATGAATGAATAATTCAATTTGAGGAAAATAGGATTTTTTTTTATGTTAAGAGTGCACACATCACCACTAGTGTTGAGCGATTACGTTGACTATCGACATCGGGCGATAGTCGATAGTCGGCCACCATCGATAGGTTTTTCGATAGTGAGCAGTCCGATAAATGAAGCGATGACCAATAAAGTCTATGGAGAGCAACAAACACCATCAATCTTACACCCCAAGGCAGGGCTGGAGACGCGGAAAAAACAGCCACAACATCAAATGATACCTGCATACATCTTCGTCACCACACTCAAGGCTATAAAAGCCACAGAAAAAAAGTCACACACCAATTCACTACAACTATCCCGGTCTAGTACACAGCATGACCCTTAACCTGCATCACCCACGAATTTAAAAAAGATCCCGAAGGCATATTAATTGAACCATCATATTTAACTTGAACTGTGTCAATGAATACCCTTCCTGGAACGCAAGCATACCCTAAAACCTGCATGACCCACAGATTAAAAAGTCCGGAAGAAAGTAGATCTTTAAAACCACTCATTTTAGTTTAAATTGACACAGACTAGAACTGTCCCTGGACCGCAGTATGTACCATTAAACCTGTCTGAGAACCCCCAGATTAAAAAGTGCAGAAAAAGTAGTCTATCAACCAACCATTTTAGTTGAACGGACATTGTGACAAACCCTGTCCTGGACGCAGCATGGAGACCTCCTTTAAGCCTGAGCTGACCCCCAGATTAAAAAAGTGCCGGAAAAAGGAGTCTTTCAAACACCATTTTAGTTGAACTGGACATATATGTCCCTGACCAGGCCCAGTATGACCATTAAACCTGTCTGACCCCCAATTAAAAAGTGGCCAGAAAAAGGTAGCTTTCAACCACCATTTTAGTTGAACCCTGACATTGACTATACCTGTCCCTGTGCCACAGCAAATGACCCAGGGCCGGAGTACAGGGGTTGCGGTGAAAGCCCCCAGCTGGCTCCGTCATCTATTAACAACGCAGTTAAAAAGCCCTATGACCGCAGCAACTGAAACCCTGTCGATGCTGAAGCAAGTGCGAAGCGGAAGTGAGAGAACTCCAGCCTTCCTCAGTCATAGTCAAGAACCTGGGTAGCCAGCGCTTGCCCTCTCCGTATTGAGAGCTGACCAATTGAACTTCACTTGGAAAACTGGTGTTAACGCTTCACTGTTCCACCCAGTGCCCTTTTTCCTTGGCATTCTTTTTTCTCAATTTACTCAACGTGCCTGGAGAAATTGTGTCTCTGTAACTTTGTTCTCTGATCCGTGCTCCATACTCCATGTTCCCTCTGAATAACCTACATCTGGTCAGGTTTTCCTGTACCTCCCTTGTACAATCAGTGAGAGAAATTTTATTTTAACCAGCTGTTTTGTACATGCAAGTTTTTTTAGTAATTTAAATCTAGAAAACAATTTTTAAATAAATGGAATCCTACCATGTCTTTTTGTAGATCTATCAACACAGCTTTGACTGGAACCAAAAGTGAAAAAAACACCTGTCTGAAAATGTATACGAATAGTAAAAGGTATTTTTGGCACCTATCAATTCACCTTTGGTGACTAACAAAATTGCTGTATTCAAATTTAACTGCAAAGTAGATCTATCAACAAACGGCCTGCGCCAAAGTGAAAAAACACGTATCTGAAAATGTATTTGGATATAAAAGGTTATTTTTTTGGCACCTATCATTTCACCTGTGGTGACTAAAAAATTTGCAGTATTCACATTAGGCCCCGTTCACACGGCTTATTTAGCCGACGGATTGGCGCCGTATTCCGCGCCGTATTTGCGCTCAATACGGCGCCAATCCGTCGGAAGTCATTACGGTACTCCACTGGCTCTCATAGAGAACAGTTGTAGAATCCGTCGCATCCTCCCCGCTTCGCAAATCCGCCGCGGGGTGGAGAATGTGACATGCACATTTTATTTACAGGCGCGGACGCCCGTAAACAATGTCATTGTCTATGGGGCCGGAGCGCGCCCCACCCGCCGCGCCCCGCCCCGCCCCTTATTTCACGCGGATTTTGTTGTGCGCTCAATAACGGCGCACAAATACCGGCGGGAATAAGAGCCCGTGTGAACACGGCCTTAAGTGCAAGTGCCTCAATGACAAAGCGTAGTGCACCAAAGTCAAAAAACACGTATCTGTAAGTAATTCATATAGATAAAAGGTATTTTTTGGCACTATCAATTCACCTGTGTAACTACACAATTGCTGGATACAAATTTAACTGCAAGGAGGCTCAATCAACAAATCTGGAACTGGCAAAAGTGTCAAAAAACACGTAATCTGTAGTGTATTTTTCGGATAATAAAAGTGTATTTTTGGCACCTATCAATTGACCTGTGGTGAATACAAAATTGCTGTAATTCAAATTTAACTGGCAAAGTATATCTATCAACAAAGCTGGCCAGCGCCAAAGATAAAACACGTGCAATCTGAAATGTATTGCGGATAATAAAAGTTATTTTTGGCACCTATCAATTCACCAGTGGTGACTACAAAATATGCAGAAATATCCACATTTAAGAGTGCAAGGTGCCTCAATGAACGAAGCTGAGTGCGCCAAATTCATAAAACACGTATCTGAAATTTATTTCATATTACAAGGTATTTTTGCCACCTATCAAACCTGTGCTGACATGCTGTGATCTAATTTATGACACAGGTGGATTAGATCAACAAAGGTGGAATGGGCAAAATTGAAAATGAACACCTATCGAAATGTATACGGATAAAAAAGTGTATTTTGCACCTAACAAAGAGACCTGCAGTTACTAGAAAAGATGAGCAACTATCCTAATAAGTTCTGGCGCCCAATATCCAGGAAATATTTCAATAGAAAACTGTTTAATAATAAAGCTATTGCAAGGCAATGTCCTAACACTAAGTGCTTGGTGACTTTGTCCAGTATCTTTATAGAGCTTGTTGTCTGTGTTCAGCCCGCGGGCCCCCCCCCCGCTCGTCCCCACCCCGTGACCTTTAAGGCATAGATGCTCCTTTAAAATTTCTCTATCCTAACTAAATAATCTTCCAATCTCTACAATCTAACAAAATTGTAAGGATCACAGCTAATAGTAGAGTTTCTTTCTCTGTGAAGAAATAAAATAATTTCGCTGAGTCTGTTTGGACACAAGCAGAGCGCACGTCCTTCCTGCTCATGAGAGACACTGAGCTGAACAGGAAACGCTGGTTCTATGTAACACATGCGAGGTCATGTGATTTTTCCAGCCATCGCAACCAACACACCAGTCATGACGTCGCACACACACCTCACCCTGCTCTATTCTGTATATCTGATTTGGCCTGGCCGCCAAAATTACAGGACAAGCGCCTAAAAAGGCGCGATCTTAATAGATGAAAGCACAGATTTTAACCTAAATTAACGCATGATCTAAAAAAATCCGATCACCATAAAACTGTGCCGATTTCAACTACTTTGTCGATAATAATCGCTCAACACTAATCACCACAAAGGTATTATACAGGAGGAGGGCGCCCCTCTGTGTCACACAGATATTACAGGAGATATTGTGAAAGTGATTGCAAGTACTCTAGAGGGACTAAAAAATTAAGAAAAACAAACCTCTCTATTCTTGCTCATAATATTAAAAAACAATTAAAAGTTAAACTTAATTTGTATTGCTGCTACCATAAAAGTATGATCTATAAAAAAGTTGTATGTATTCCAAAACGAATAAAAACTTTAGCTTACCTCTCAAAAAACAAGCCAACAAACAACTCAGTTGATCTAAAATTAAAAAGTTATTGCTCTAAGCAAATTGGGATGCAATGTAAAAAGGATTTTTTAATTTTTTTAAGGCAGTTAAACATAAAAAAAACTATCAATAATGGTATTGCCAAAATCCTACTGATCTTCAGAATAAACTTAGCTAGTCATTTATACCACACAGTAAACTCCATAAAAACAAAAAACAACAGTGTAATTACATTTTTTTCTCATTTCACACAACAGTTTTTTTGGGGAGGGGAGCGAGAGGGTTTTGATCTAAATATGTTATATTGTACAGTAAGTGTTACCATGAAGAAACCTGGTTCTTCAAAAAACATGTCGGTGGAAAAATCAAGTACTGATATCGTAGGTAGGGATGAAATAATGAAAACACTGTCACGAAAAATGGTTGCATTGGAGATTAGATAAAGTTCTGAGTTTATTTTTTTAAAACTGGGGAAGAGGTTATAACATTTCACACACACAGCTTTAAGGGAACCTGTTTTATCATAGGATATACCCCCTTGCTGAGGAACGGGGCACAAGCTAGTTACAGACTGCTGTTTCCAGCACTGTGTCCCTTATTCAGTACCGATACTGTAGTTAAGAGTATTTAAGGGAACCTGTCACGTGATTATGCCTCCCTAGCTTGAGGAAGCCACCAAACCAGTGTCAGACATGCTGTTTCCAGTGCTGTGCCCCTTATTCTGTTAGATGCTGTTATTTTAGAGCATTTTATGCTCAAATCTTATTCATGAGCAGGTGTTAGCCTCACCCACCAAAGGCTAGCCCCGCCCACCTGGCAGTTATTCGCATTTCTACCTATTCAAAGTAATAGGTTAATCAGTTGTGAGGTGGGCGGGGCTAACCTCAGGTGGGCTGTGGCTGGAAAACGACTCTTTCAAGACTCTTTTCTGGGAACCAACTGGCAGATTTGAGTACTAAAGATGCTCTAAAACTCTGCAATCCATCGTACAGAATAAGGGACACAGTGCTGGAAACAGCAGGTCTGACGAGCGACACACACACTATGTGAGAGTTCGTGTATATGCCTTCCCTCTGTGAACACCTCCGCTCCCTTACCCTCTATGGGGACACACACAAACACACTGTCTACAGAAAGAGAGGACACATTCACAGTGAGGGCGGAGGTGAGGGTCTCTCTCTGAGTCAATGCCAAGGGATTACACACACTTCGAAAGTGAGGCGCGCTGTCGTAGGATTTTAAATGCTGTATAATGCTGGACCATCAAACATTCCCCAACCTTTGTAACAACCTACGTGAATAAAATGGTACTTTTCTCCACAATTAGACTGAGTACAGGCTGTGGGAGGTATCTACAGCAATAGATTCCGCATATCAAGCTCTGCTGTTTCACATAGTATACTAGGGACATGACTGTTGGAGGTTTGTGAATTGTAGTGCACAATGTGTCGGAGCTCTAAGAGGTTAAAACTTGTCAGTAAGTAATGTAAACAAGCTCCCATCTTTCAAGATAAGGGACAAAGTAGGGATTGATTTTACTATCCCAACCATTGTTTCAGCCTTTAACAGCAAAGAGAGTTGGCCAGTAACTAGGGAAGCTTTTGTGTAAAAGCAGGAGATAAGATCTGTTCTTAACTCTGAAGAGAAGCAACATGAGAAAAGCAATGTATTTGGTAATAGTCTTTATTTACCTTTACCTACGTGTTCAAAGCTAATGAATGACACAGGAATACCCCTTTAACTAATCACATTAAAACATATACAGTTGAAACCAGAAGCTTACATACACTGTATAAAAAGACACATATGCCTGTTTTTTCACTAAAATATAGAGGTCTCCCTTGTCAAACAATCATTCCTCCTGGGCGTAGTACTATAGCGTAACAAAGAGGTGAGCCCAGAGATTGCCTATGTATTCCAATAGGCATTAACAGCATGTGTTCAAGAAATATATGAGATCTCCAGCTTCTTCATATCAAACTGTTGTCTTTATTCCAAAGAAGTTTAAAAATCCATAGCGGTCATACAAACTCGCTAACGTGTTTCAGGTCTACCGACCATTACTCATAGCATAGCCTTACATATAAAACACTCTAACTAAATACCCCATGCCCGGAAGTGACGCTCCTCTTTCTACGTCAACATCACATGACATGTTCAAAAACATACAATAATAACATATCATTGTTAAAAAACATACCATTATAGACATTTAATAAAAATATAAAAGGTCATTCCTATAATTTAAACCTAACGATACTCTACAATTTAACTTAAATATCCAATAAGCTTCCCGTTTTATTAACAGTTGTTTAAGATTGCCTCCCCTTGAATTGAGTTGAACCTTTTCTATGCCAAAAAACATGAAGCTAGATATATCGCCACCTTGTGCAGTTAGAAAATGTCTTGATGCTCCGGAAACACTCACATGTCCAGTACTTCTTATGTGGGAGATATGCTCATAAATTCTTCTCTTAAGTGGTCTCATCGTGTGACCCACATAAATAAGATAACATTGCCTACATATAATAGCATATATTACAGCCTCTGAGTAGCAGTTAATAAAACTGTCGATTTTATAAAGAGGATCTCCCTGTCTGGCTGCACAATATTCTATTGTTTCAGTAAATTGTCACATGTTGCAGTCTAATTCCCCTAACATTGAAAGTTACCTTTCCATAGAGAGTCACCCAAGTATCTTCTCTATCATTATTCATGCTCGTGAGACAATATCGGCCACCAGGGACCTGCCATCCTCTGGCACATACCTAATCTCCTTTCTTGATGATTTCAGCATGTAACTTTGTTCCTTAGCACAAAATAGGTAATTCTTTTGTTCAATCTGATAACTTCTTAAACAAGTATACAGTATGAAGTGGCCAAAAGGTTAAAGGAAAAGGATTCTTACTTTGTTCTCCCTGTATTTTGTTAGAAATCAAATCTTTTCTGTTCTTATTACAAACTAGTTGTTGAGCCCTCTCGATACTCCATTTAGGGTAACCTCTATCTCTCAAACGTTTTTTAATGATATTATTCTGTGTAATCAGCATATTATTGTCGGAGCATAGTCTCCTAGCCCGTGTAAAGTCCCCAACGGAGATTGCCTTCAATGTGTGTTCAGGATGATTACTACTCTCATGAAGCACCGTATTACCTGCAATGTCTTTCCTGTAAAGGGACGTACAGACTGTATTGTTCTCAACATATAAATAGACATCCAAAAAATATATGCTAGATTTGTCAATATAAAACGTGAATTTTAAATTTAATTGATTATTATTAAGATATGTGACAAAAGCCTCAATTGTAGAAACTTGGCCTTCCCATACCATCACAATATCGTCAATAATCTGCAAGTATTTCATATTCTTAAAATAAGGGTTTTTGATTGAAAAAATATATTTTTCCTCCCACCAGTCCATATATAAATTGGCCAAAGAAGGGGAAATTTCGCCCCCATGGGAGCACCCTGTATTTGGAGATAATACACTTCATTAAAGATGAAAAAATTGTGCTTCAGCAGATAATCAACTAACTGTAATACAAATTCTATTATATCTTCTGAATAGGAGTTATCATTATAAAGGTGATATGCAAGATCCGTTAGGGCCAAATCATGTGGTATGGAGGAATATAAGGAACATACATCATGTGATCCATGAAAACTCATCACTCCAAGAAAATTTCTCAAATGTCCTAAGCACTTGTGTGCTATCCTTAATATGGCTTAAATAAATATATAAATCCACCGCACTCCAAAATAGCAATTTTAAGAAATATTTATTTATAGTCAGCCGGAAACAAGAAAAGAGCAGACAATATGGGTATTGCACTCAATTTTTACACATGTTACAATCGCATAAAGTGAACAAAAAGTATATACGCATATCTACAAAATATTCTGAGGCAGTAGATGTCTGAAATATACAACGTTTTGGCTCGGTGAGCCTTTGTCAAGAAACATCTGTGGAAGTAAAGATAATTAATTATATATGTGTATATAATTGAGGACAAGAAACGGGGGAAAAATATTAAATAGGGAAGAAGGATAATATATAGAGTATAGGGGGTGAAAAAAGTGAAGTGAAAAGAAAAAGATAAAACAAAGATAAAGTTGTATATAGCGGACCGAAGGAGATGGGAGAATATGAAAGAAATAAATGAGAAAGTATAATAGAAGGGGTATAGAAGTAGACCGATTAGACATTGTAAACAAGGATAAAAGCTAACCCAAGATGCAAAGAGATATGGTATAATAGATATAGCCAGTAGATTGCGTGTGCAAGCTATAAAAGGAAGGCACAAATGGAGGTTCGGAATAATGGTAAGAAAATTAATATAGGAGATATAAACATGAACAAATAAGTAATGTGGTCATACCGCCGTCAAGAGAAGACTACCCAAATCTTCAGTAGTACAGGAATTTTGCTTGGAGTGGGGAGCTGTGAACAGGTAAATGAAGAGACTATGACATAGGCTAAAAGTCCTAATAAAAAGGGCTGTAGGATAAGGATGAAAAAACAAATATGGCCCCCAAATAGATAATAGCATTTCCCCCTTTAGATGAGAACTGGGGAACTCCGGAGGTAGGGAGGAAACCCCGGCACTGTCCGGTGCGAAGTGTCCCCGAAATAGGCGCCTCCAAAAGCGCGGGAGGCCGCCAGCAGTGAAGCCAGACAGAGTATGTGGGCAAAAAGAGGAAGAGCTGCGCATCGCGAAGAACGGCCAGGGTCACAAAAGAAAGATGTGCGGGGGCTGTGCTATCTAGAGGCGCACCAGGAAAGTTAAACGAAAGAGGGGTATACAAAGGAAAAATCAAAAGGAAGAGTATATGAGGAAAACACGGGGGGTAAAGTGGGGAAAAGGGGGAGAGGAAAAGTATATAGGAGTAATTATAAATGGATACCCAAGGAATCTAAAAAAAAAAAATAAAAAAAACATTTCCCAAATAAAGAAAAAGGGAAACACCACCTACGTTCAACGAGAATGGGAGACCGGGGCCATCTCCCGCTGCATACAGGAAGAAAAAAAAAATTTTCACTCCCCCAAAAAGTGAGATTTTCTTTTATTCTTTAAAAACTTGTAGCTTTATTAAATATAATTTAAAAGTCCATTTTCAGAAGGTCAACATTAACAGTTTTAGCAAAACTTCCCCGACGCGTTTTGGGGGGGCGTGTCCCCTTATTCAGGGGGCCAGAAAAAGGGACACCCTCCCAAACGCGTCGGTGAACGCTTGCTGAACTGTTAATGTCTGCCTTCTAAAAAGGACTTTTAAAGATATTTAATAAAGCTAAAAGTTTTAAAAGAATCAAAAAAACCCTACAATTCTGGAGTGCAAAATTTTTTCATTACCAAGTGGAGGGAACACATCATTGATCTTTTTAAAAATGAAATGAAATTATGTTAAATACACAAAAAGGGAAATTTTTTACATAACAGACATATACAGACTTGGAGAATATAGGGAAGAGACAAAAACTTTTAATATTTGACATCATATTCTCGATTTAACCCCTTTGGGGTTCTAGGTAAAAAAAGTTATCCAAAAATGCTCCCTTTTCAAAAGTGTGGCAGTACGATCGCCACAACGTCGAGGCTGGGGAATTTTTAAAATTTGGAACCGAAATGGAGGGAAATAGGGTAAAAACAAAAGGGGGCGGTAGGGAAAGTAATTTTTTCCTTACAACTATAGTTGATTTTTTTTGGGAAATTCGTTTTTTTTAAAAGGGTTTTTGTGATGTCTGTCCAACATACCCAAGTCCACAGGACATTTAATAAAATAAACTACATAATTTGAAACAGGTAAGAAACCTTAAGGAAAACGTTTGCCGTTTGTGGGGGTGAAGAAATTTCCCCTTAATTATTGATGACTTTTGCGCACACCTAGGCGGGGGAAAAGTGTCCCTTTCGGAAAAGGAGAGTGTCGCTACATTTTTGGGGTCAAAGGGCCCAATACTGCCTCACCAAATGATCACATAAGTTTCTCTCTCTTTTAAAGCATATTGGTAAATTTTTAAAATTCTACATCTGAGGAAAGACTTTTCAATACGACCAATTTTTTTTCTGATTACCTTGTGGATTTGAAAACTGAAACGATATTTTTGAATTAAAGGGGAACGTGTTTTCCCTTTCTTTTTTCTTTAGTTTTTCGTCATATGAAATCATGGGGAGTCATTTTGCAATGTCAAAAGTAGTATCTGTTTTTTGGGTACCCCCTTTTGGAAACGGGTACCCCTTTATGAGTCTTTCTTTCGGGGTTTAGGATTCTGTACAATATGGCTATGCAACAAATTGAAGAGAGGGAAACGACCTTTTTTGTTTCTTTTTATGTTGCTACTGAATTGGGTAGTCTGTTACGATCAGTGGGTTTCCTATACAGGTCGGAAGTCAAATTACCCTCCGAATCAGATGAAATTGAGGTATTCAAGAAATGTATAACTTCATACGTGATGTTAATAAATTTAAAGATCAGGGAAAAATTTTAATTAATGAAATCGTGGAATAACAAAAGAGAGGATAGAGAACTTGTCCAGATAAAAAAATGTCGTCAATGTAACGAAGCCATGTCTTAGAGTATTGTAGGAATAGTGGATGAGAATAGACGTGATGTAATTCAAAAATAGCCATGAATATGTTGGCATACGGTGGTGCGACATTGCTGCCCATAGCGGTACCCTTCTTCTGTAAATGGAATTGGTCTCCAAATAAAAAGTAATTATTATGGAGGACCAAAGTCAATAAGTCCAGACAAAATTGTTTAGCATTGGGTTCAAAAGAGTTTATGTCTAGAAACTCGCTGACAGCATTTATGCCCACGGTGTGATCTATTGAAGAATAGAGACTTGTTACATCCCATGTGACCAAAATATGTGGGACCGAAAGAGGAGAGATGAGTTTAATCCTTCTTAAGAAATCACCCGTATCCAGACTGAATGAAGGTGTTTCTTTGACCAGGGGTGTTAGTATTTTTTAAAGTAAAATGGATAATGGTGATAAAATGGAGTCTGTGGAAGCCACTATAGGACGTCCTGGTGGCTTAATTGTATCCTTGTGAATTTTGGGCAGAACATAAAAAACGAGTGTAATAGGATGATGATTAACTAAAAAATCGGCTGTTCAGAGACACGTAATGTTGCGTGGTAGCTTTAATCATAGTACTGATTCTGTGTATGGGATTTTGGTCCAATGGTTCGTAAGTATTGGTGTCTGACAATTGTCTATGAATCTAATCCAAATACATAGTTTTGTCAATCACAACGATGGCGCCCCCTTTATCGGCTGGCTTGATGATAATATCTCTTGATTTACAGAGATCATTAAGTGCCTGATATTCAGATGGGGTCAAGTTAGAGCGATATTTAAAGTGTTGTTGGCCTTGACTAGATAACATAGGTGTAATCTTTTGTTGTACGAGATTAATGAAAGTTTCCACTGGGTGATAGTGGGTTGGTGGATTGTATCTAGATTTAGGTCGCAAGTTTAATTTAGTAATGGAAAATGTTGGTGATGGGTCCTGTATAGTCTGAGTAAAGATATGGTCTGTAGTCTCTTTGAAATGTGCCTTGAGTTGTAGCAGTCTAAAGTACCTTTTCAGGTCTTCTTCTAATGTAAAGGTATCTAAGGTGGATTTGGGACAAAAAGATAGACCTTTACTTAGAACTGTCATTTCGAGGGGTGAAAGATTGCGAGAGGAAATATTAAACACTAGTTGTGTCTCACCTGAGAGCGTGTCTGTATGCGTACTGGTAGTCCTCCGCCTCCCCCTGCGTGGCTTTCGTCTATGTAGGTGCATATGGGTCGGCGTCCTCGTGGGTGTCCTCTCCCTAAAAAAGGCTGCCTGTAAGAATTAGTAGATATGTCGCTTTCTGAGACAGAAGAGATGTTGTATCTGACTGGTCGATTATAAGAAAGACGGAATTGGGTTGAATTGTTGTCTTGCCACCTGTATACAGTGTCGTTAATATAGTCCTCGGTATTGCGGATTAATTTATGGCGTTTCTTTTTTTCGTTACTGATTCTGAAATCAGAGATAGTCTTATCAATCTTCTCTTTCAAGAAGGTCCACTCTTCAATTGGTGTTGAGGAACTCAGTTGTTGTTCAATACTTTCAATTTTCTTGGATGAGTCCGCTAACTTAGTCTGAAGGGTCCGATCGTTAGTAAAATCAAATCGAAAGAACATTTGTTAAGAATGTTTTTAAATTTAGTGCAATACTCAATATCGTCTGCAAATATTGTAGGTCTCAAATGGCTACGGAGTCCCCTAGGGATCCTTTGGACATGGTGATATTCTGTTAAAGTTGCTGCATGCAATTCATATGCAGTAAGTTTCCTAAGTTCTTTTTCGTATTCCCTGATCCTCAGTTCTGAGGTGGGTATATGGAGAAAATCACGTGAGATTGTAGAATTAGATATTATCTTTTCGGCTTCTGTATCACTATATGTGAAAACCTCCGAAGTCATGTAGAATAGTTAGAGGGTGCAAGATACCAAAAGAAGCTAATACTAGTAGATAAAGGGTTCTGCACACCAAGGAATTAGATATGTGGGTGCTTTGAATTAGGTGGGAAAGACAAAAATGTCTCTATTCAATAAATATATAAATCCACCGCACTCCAAAATAGCAATTTTAAGAAATATTTATTTATAGTCAGCCGGAAACAAGAAAAGAGCAAACAATATGGGTATTGCACTCAATTTTTACACATGTTACAATCATGTAAAGTGAACAAAAAGTATATACGCATATCTACAAAATATTCTGAGGCAGTAGATGTCTGAAATATACAACGTTTCGGCTCGGTGAGCCTTTGTCAAGAGACATCTGTGGAAGTAAAGATAATGAATTATATAGTGAAATATAATTGAGGACAAGAAACGGGTGGAAAAAATTTAAATAGGGAAGAAGTATAATATAAAGAGTATAGGGGGTGAAAAAAGTGAAGTGAAAAGAAAAAGATAAAACAAAGATAAAGTTGTATATAGCGGACAGAAAGAGATGGGAGGATATGAAAGAAATAAATGAGAAAGTATAATAGAAGGGTATAGAATAGACCGATTAGACATTGTAAACAAGGATAAAGCTTACCCAAGATGCAAAGAGATAAGGTATAATAAAATATAGCCAGTAGATTGCGTGTGCAAGCTAAAAAAGGGAAGGGCACAAATGAGGTTAGGACTAATGGTAAGAAATTAATTAGAGGAATATATAACATGAAAAATAAGTAATGGTCCATTCCGCCGTCAAGGAGAAACAATCCACTCCGCAGTAGTACAGGAATTTTGCGGTTGGAGTAAGAAGCTGGTGAACAGGTAAAGAAGAGACTATAGAGAAGGGCTAAAATTCCTAATATAAAGGCTGTAAGATAAGGATGAAAAAACAAATATAGATCCCAAATAGAGTAATAGCTTTTAAACCTTAGATGAGAGACTGGACAGATACGTCCGGAGGTATGGGAGGAAGCCGTCGACTGTCCGGTGCGCGCGCCGCCCCGAAATATGAGCCCGCGCATGCGCAGAAGCCGCCGGACTAATGAAGCCAGACAGAGTAGTGTGGGCAAGAAGAGAAAAGCTGCGCATTGCGCGAAGTACGGCGCAGTCACAGAAGAGAAAGATGATGCAGGGGTATGTCTATCTAGAGGCGCACGTAGGAAAGTATAAATGAAAGAGGTGGTATGACAAAGGAATAATCAAAAGGAAGAGTATATGAGGAAAACACAGGGGGTAAAGTGAGGAAAATGGGAGAGGAATCGAGAATATGATGTCAAGTATTAAGAGTCTTTTGTCTACATCCATATATTCTCCAATGTCTATATCATTGCTCATGTTATGTAAATATCCTTCATTGTGTATTTAACATAATTTCATTTTATTTCTTCATAGATCAAATGATGTGTTCCATCCACTTGGTAATGTCTACACATCTATATATATAATCCCCTTCTCTCTTTAGAGTCCTCGGCTATCCATTTATAATTACTCCTATATATCTCTTTCCTCTCCCATTTTCCTCACTTTACCCCTTGTGTTTTCCTCATATACTCTTCCTTTTGATTATTCCTTTGTCATACCACCTCTTTCGTTTATACTTTCCTGCGTGCGCCTCTAGATAGACACAGCCCTGCATCATCTTTCTCTTCTGTGACTGCGCCGTACTTCGCGCATGCGCAGCTCTTCCTCTTCTTGCCCACACTACTCTGTCTGGCTTCACTAGCCTGGCGGCCTCCGCGCATGTGCAGGCGCCTATTTCCGGGCGACACTCGCACCGGACAGTCGCCGGCTTCTCCTCCATACCTCCGGACGTATCCGTCCAGTCTCTCATCTAAGGTAAATGCTATTACTCTATTTGGGCTCTATATTTGTTTTTTCATCCTTATCCTACAGCCCTTTATATTAGGACTTTTAGCCCTATCTCATAGTCTCTTCTTTACCTGTTCACAGCTCCTTACTCCAACCGCAAAATTCCTGTACTACTGCGGATTTGGGTTGTTTCTCCTTGACGGCGGTATGACACATTACTTATTTTTCATGTTTATATCTCCTCTATTAATTTCTTACCATTAGCCCTAACCTACATTTGTGCCTTCCATTTATAGCTTGCACACGCAATCTACTGGCCATATCTATTATACCTTATCTCTTTGCATCTTGGGTAAGCTTTTATCCTTGTTTACAATGTCTAATCGGTCTACTTCTATACCCCTTCTATTATACTTTCTCATTTGTTTCTTTCATATCCTCCCATCTCCTTCTGTCTGCTATATACAACTTTATCTTTGTTTTATATTTTTCTTTTCACTTCACTTTTTTCACCCCCTATACCCTATATATTATCCTTCTTCCCTATTTAAATTTTTTTCCCCCGTTTCTTGTCCTCAATTATATACACATATATATTTCATTATCTTTACTTCCACAGATGTCTCTTGACAAAGGCTCACCGAGCCGAAACATTGTATATTTCAGACACCTACTGCCTCAGAATATTTTGTAGATTATTATTATTATTATTATTTATTTTAAAGCGCCATTGATTCCAGGGCGCTGTACATTCGAGGGGGTTACATACATTACATAAGTCAAACGAGTACAGTGATAAGGGATAATGACAATTGCACGACAGAGGAGAGAGGACCCTACCCCGAGGGCTTACAATCTACAAGGAGGGGGAAAGAGACAGGAGGTGAGGGCAGACATGTCTGTGGTGGAAGTAGTGACAAGTTTAGTGAAGGTTATAGGCAAGCCTGAAGAAATAGGTTTTCAGGTTGCTTTTGAAGCTGGTGAAAGTGGAGGAGAGTCTGATGTGTTGGGGCAGTGAGTTCCAAAGTATGGAGAAGCAACAGAAAAGTCTTGGAGACGGTTGTGTGAGGAGCCAATAAGACGAGAGCAAAGGAAAAGGTCCTGTGAGGAGCGGAAGTGCGTGAGGGGAGATATTTGGAAATTAGGGCAGAGATGTATGGAGGGAGAGGTCAGGGAGAGAGCCGTTGTAGGTCATGGTTAGTAGCTTGAAAGAATTCGCTGGGCAATGGGAAGCCAGTGAAGGGATTGGGCGAGGGGAGAGGCAGAGGCGGAGCGCGGCGAGAGGGGGATAAGACGGGCAGCAGAGTTAAGGATGGATTGGAGGGGAGCGAGGGGGCTAGCTGGGAGGCCACTGAGGAAGGATGTTCAGTAGTCCCAGGCGGGAGATGACAAGGGCATGGAGCGGCATGTTGGGAGTGTCATAGCCGAGGAATGAGCGGATGCGAGAGATGTTTTTCAGGTGGAGGCGGCAGGCAGAGGTGAGGGTTTGGATGTGTGGTTTGAAAGATAAAGCAGAGTCTAGGATTACCCCAATACAGCGGACTTGTGGGACCGGTGAAAGTGTAGAGCCGTTGACTGTAAAAGAGAGATCAGGGCAGGGGTAGAGTTGGATGGTGGAAAGATGATGAGTTCTGTTTTCTCCACATTTAGTTTTAGGAGACGTGATGAGAAGAAGGAGGAAATGGAGGACAGACAGTCAGGGATCCAGGAGAGTAGAGAAGTGACATCTGGGCCAGAGATGTAGAGTTGGGTATCATCAGCATACAGGTGGTAATGAAAGCCATGTGAGGCTATGAGCTGACCGAGGCCAAGGGTGTAGATAGAGAAGAGTAGTGGACCCAGGACTGACCCTTGGGGGACACCAAAAGAGAGTGGCCGGGGGGAGGCGGTGGAGCAAGAATGAGAGACGCTGAAAATATGATAGATATGCGTATATACTTTTTGTTCACTTTATGTGATTGTAAAATGTGTAAAAATTGAGTGCAATACCCATATTGTCTGCTCTTTTCTTGTTTCCGGCTGACTATAAATAAATATTTCTTAAAATTGCTATTTTGGAGTGCGGTGGATTTATATATTTATTGAATAGAGACATTTTTGTCTTTTCCACCTAATTCAAAGCACCCATATATCTAATTCCTTGGTGTGCAGAACCATTTATCTACTACCATCCTTAATATGGCTTGGCCTACATGTAACCAGAGGCTGGAGTAAATCGTCCACCCAGGCACATGCCTTTTCATTTAGAGACCCTATTCCAGCTATTATGGGTCTTAAAGGGGGAGAGATAATAGACTTGTGCACTTTAGGTAACCCGTGGAAAATAGGTGTTATGGGGTTTTCAACTAACAAATATTTAAACTGTTTTCCTTGATAGATACCTTCCTTTAGTATATTAGATAAAATTTCACTAAACGCCTTGGTTGGATTTCCCTTCAATTTCACATAGGTGGACCTATCTTCCAAGATTTCTAATGCAGCTTCTCTATACATGCTACCATCCATGACCACCACTTCACCCCCTTTATCGGCCATCTTGATGACAACATCTTTTCTCTCTGTCAACTCCTGTAAAGCAATTCTCTGTTTCCTGGACAAATTAGATACTGAACTCTCTAATTCACATTTGTCATGTAACTCTCTCAATTCCCTTTCCATCACATATTGAAAGCTATCAAAGGCTTCTGTACGTGTCCTGATAGGGTAAAAAGAAGGATTAGGGATATTAAAAGAAGCTTCGCTAACATTATGCTGTCTATATGACCTGCTATTAATTTCCAAAGCTCTAAGATCCAGCAAAGCTCTTTGTTCCTGAAACGATAAATCCACATATTCATTACTTCTCACATTATTATTTATCCCTTCAGCAAACCTATCTACATGACTTTCATTGTTATAAAAATGTTTCCAAACAGTTAATGCTCTTATAAATTTATTTACGTCAACAATAGTGTTACACAAATTAAAGTTTCTCGTTGGGACAAAATTTAATCCTAAACTCAACACAGAGAGTTGATCGGCAGTCAACTGAACAGAAGAAAGATTCAGCACATTATTTGATTGTTGGTTTAAATCCTGTATTAACGCATCCGTTTCTGTTTCTTCTGCGGTTTCGATGTCACTCCTTTCCCACCGCTTCTTGTGCTTTTTGCCAGCCCTTCTGTTTCTCCTAATTCGTTTTCTGATCTATTACCACCAATGCCAGATGAAACTGAGGCATTGTTACTACCCGAATCTTCTGAATGATCGGTGTTGTAATCAATGTCCGATAAGCCCATAACAGTCCTCTCGAGTGAATCAAAGCTGACTTGACGCCTTAAATTCCTGTTATTAGTATTATTTTTTAGAATCGATCTTCGTTGATTATATTTATATACATTTTGATCTCTCTTTATATAACCTCTGTCCGTCTGATAATCCATCAAGTCCCTTTGAAATTTAGATTTTTTTTATCCTGGTAATGTTTTCTTCCAGTCTTTTCAAATTATTTTCTATCTTTTTCATGCCTTCTGCATATGCATTAGTTTTTTTCATATTTCAAGAGACCACATTCCACCTCCTTTATATCCTCTTTGATTTTCACAATTTTTTCATCCTCAAACTGCACTATTAATCTCATCAACTTCGATGAGCAACTAGAAAGCACATTATTCCATTTTTGTTGGAAATCTTCCGGATATGCAAAGGTAGGTTTTTTATTTATACGTAATCCTCGAGGTACCATTTTTTTATCCAGATACATATTGAGGGTTTCTGAATCCCACCAGATCTTAATTTCTTGTGTGGCCAGTTTCTCTAACTGTTTCAATTGAAAACTGCACGTTTGATCTTCTATTTTATCGGTACCACTCATATCAAAGACATCAAGAAAACGCTCACTGCGGTGTTGGACCCATTTCACATTTTCTCCTCAGTAGAAACATCTAATGTTAATCCAGAGGTGTGGGAACTTAAAGAGTTAATGCACAGGCTTGAGAAATTAGTATCTAAAGAACTCAAGCTTTGGTGGGAACAAACCATGCTACAGACTTACCTAGACAAAAGTATGATCCCGAGAGGACTTCGGATAAAGAAACAATGTACATCGCAATATGGAGGAGACTTTGAAAAAGAATGGAAGAGCATTTTAAGTGATTGCTCACAGAAACGAATGCAATTATTAGTGAAATCGCAGGTCTATGCTTAATGAAATCAATGCAGAAATTTCTTCAGTTAAAGCCCTGGTGGAACCTTTTAAATCACTGCAAACCTATAAAGAGTTGGAGGATAAACAAAATAAAAACCTAGAAAGGTTGGAGAATATCATCACGCAATATAAAAATAGAAAATTTGTACGTGACACGCAGGATTATGAAAACAACACTGTGTATAATTGGTATCTGGAAAAGAAACCACACTCTATCTTGAAACAACGTGGACCTCTAATTTATCAACCACATGAAAGATCTGCTCATAGAAGGAATCGAGCCTCCTTTGCGGATTTAAATCTTTCCGAACCTATTATGGAAGAAAATAATCAGAGAAAAAAATACTATCAAAAGAAACGTACTCATAACAAAGTGTCAAAAAATGGAAACGGAGAGGGGGAAGAAAACATTAGAGAAAACACCCCGGGGCCACAAAAGGGAAAAGCAAATAGAAGAAACACCCGTCATGAACTTTTCCGATTAAGGATTTCCCGAAACGCAAATGCAATTGCTATCAAAAGGTTTAGGATAGGTACCGACTACGGACTTTGATTTATTTAGAACATTAGTGGATGTAAACAAATTTGTACGATTGTCTTTCAAGCTCTCAAGCAAGTCCCCCCTTATTTTCATCCCACTGGAAAAAAACATAAGACAACCCAAACCAAAATTTTTAAGAATCAAAGCAACCTTTAAAATCTCACAACTTTTGGGAAAACGAGACTGTTTTTCCCCAAAAAAAGAAACCCTGTCCAATAAATTTTTAGAAAAAATGAGGAAAATTTTTTCCCTTACAACCAAATCATCAGGAAATTGATGAGCCAGGAAAATGTAGAGAAGGACCTATTAGAACTTCATGATAAAATTAATAGAGATATTACATCACCAAAAATTTTCGTTTTTTTTCCCAAAAAAATAAAGAAAGGAAAGTAAAACCTTTTAAAGGGAATCCCGGGGAAAAACTTGATCTCTTAGTTAGACCTGTAGATAAGGGGGGAGGAGGGAGTTCCCAAAAAACGCAAGGGGGCCTTTTTAAAAAAAATTTTAAAAAAAGGACACAAACAAAAAAATTCTACACCTATTTTAGGTGCCCAATGAACCCCGGTAAAATTATACAAAAAAAGTTAAAAAAAACTTTTTGGGTCAAGGGGTTTACCCTGGGTGCCATTAATGACAAATTGGCAGAAAGGTTTTTTGTTTAAATTTTTAGTTTTTTCCCCCCATTTCCCGCAATTTCCCCCCCCCCGAGATACCAAATATTTTTCCTTTTCCCCCGGGTTTCCCTGTAATTGTGAGCGTTTTAGGGGCCATTACGAACTTTAGGGGACTTTTGGGTTTACACTTTTTAAAAACCAAAGTAGCCCCCCAAACCCGGCTATGTTTTGGATACAAAAAAATTTGGTGTCAATAATTCCCCAAAAAATCGGGTCCCAAAAATTTTTTTCATGGTTTTCCTGTGTGTATATTCTTTACCCCCAAATCCCCCTTATAGGGCAAATTTTCCATTAAATAATTTTTGGGGAAAAAATTTAAACCGCTACTCAGAGGGCATAAATTAAAATTTTTTGTTTTGGGGCCCTTAAATTTTTGTTAACAAAAAATTTTTTTTCATTTGATGGGCCCAAAACTATCTTTAAAGAAAGGACATCCATTGGGGGGTTTAAAAGGGCCCCCTGCATTACCAAAATTTTTTTGGGAGTTTTGGGAAGAACAATTCCTTTTCCTTTCCCCGACTGTCCCTTCCCCCTCCACATCAGGTGGTAAGGGAAGGGGACAAAAATACCTCCCCTGGTGTGGGGGGGAAAGGACAAATTTTTTGGGAAAATTTGAAAATGTAATTTAAATTTCAATCTAAAAAATTTTCATCATAATTTGGGATGACAATATTTAAAAATTTTTTGGATGTATTTACTTAACGGGGGAACCTAAAGGGGGTCTTAGTAACCCCATTTAGGAAAGTAACCCCGGGAAAAAATTCCAACCAAAAGGGAGATTTTTCCAAAGGGTAAATTTCCAAACCCCTTCCAAGGGTTTTAAAAACCCAGGCAGTGGGGGGAGCAATATCCCTTTGGGGAAAAAATTTAACCGATTAAAAAAGGAATTCATCAAAAAAAGGTAACTATAGGAACAACAAAAATTTAAAAGGGTGTAGATAATTTAAAATCAAGGGGGACCCCCACAAAAGCTTTAAAAGAGCAATTAAAAAAAGTTTTGTGTATGTCCAAAATGATTTTTTAAAACAAAAAAGGAAAACGAAAAGGGTTTATTTTGTAAAGGGTAAAATAAAATTTCCAGCAATGTTAATTCCCATATAAAAAAAAATATTAGTATTATCAGAAACAATTTGCCATTTCTCTACAAACAGGATAATATGTGGGACTTGCTTAAAGACAAAATAAAATTTGTATCAAAACGAGCACCTACGTTAGGTAATTTACTATCTCCGAGCTTATATTTATCAGAAGCACAAATACAAAACACATGGATAAAAACTAAAGGCTCTTACCGATGTGGTCATCAAAGATGCACTACATGCAAATAAATGCAGGGGCACCAAGGAATTTTCCTCCACAGTCACAGGAGAAAGTTTTAAAGATTTCTTCATATATAAACGTAACACCCAAAAATATTATTTATTTAATAACCTGCACAAGTTGCAGTTTACAATATGTAGGCGTAGTACAAATAGTCCTCAAGACTCGAATCCGCAGGCATCGTCGATGTAAAAAAACCCAAAAATTTTCAAATTTCAAAGGTTCGCAACACTTTGCTGAATATCATCAAGGAAGTTTGAGTACGATTACTTGTAGTGCCATTGAAGCTTTTCACAGGCCTTTGAGAGGGGGAGACTGGAGGAAAAAATTGTTATTCCGAGAGGCATGATGGATTTTCCGTTTACATACCAGAGTTCCCCAGGGACTAAACAAATGCCACGACATAATGTTCCATTATTAACTAAATATGTATATTGTAACAACAACATCTGCATAGTTAGTAGCACAAGTTGTTTTTAAAGTTAAATGTATACTTTTACTCATGTTTATGACATGTTCAAAAACATGACATGTTCAAAAACATACAATAATAACATATCATTGTTAAAAAACATACCATTATAGACATTTAATAATAATATAAAAGGTCATTCCTATATATGTTTTTTAACAATGATATGTTATTATTGTATGTTTTTGAACATGTCATGTGATGTTGACGTAGAAAGAGGAGCGTCACTTCCGGGCATGGGGTATTTAGTTAGAGTGTTTTATATGCAAGGTTATGCTATGAGTAAGGGTCGGTAGACCTGAAACGCGTTAGCAAGTTTGTATGACCGCTATGAATTTTTAAACTTCTTTGGAATAAAGACAACAGTTTGATATGAAGAAGCTGGAGATCTCATATATTTCTTGAACATATGCTGTTTTTCTCACTATCTGACATGAAATCAGAATAAATCTTACCTGTTTTAGGTCAATTAGGATTACCAAAATTATTTTATATTTCCCAAAAATGCCGGAATAATGAGAGAGAGCCACTTAAGCCACTTTCCTTAAGCCACTTTGTAACTAGTTTGACAGTATGATTCGGGTCACTGTCCATTTGGAAGACCCATTTCCGCCCCAAGCTTTAACTTCCTGGTTGATGTCTTGAGATGTTGCTTCAGTATTGCCACCTAATATTCTTTCCTCATGATGCCATCTATTTTGTGAAGTGTGCAAGTCCCTCCTGCAGCAAAACAACCCCACAACATGATGCTGCCACCCCCGTGTTTCACAGTTGGGATGGTGTTCTTAGGTTTCCAAGCATCTCCCTTTTTCATCCAAACGTAGCGATGGTCATTATGGTCAAACAGTTCAATTTTAGTTTTGTCAAATCACAGGACATATCTCCAAAAATGTAGGTCTTTGTTCCTGGGTGTATTTGCAATTATTAATCGGGCTTTTATGTGTTTCTTTTGGAGTAATGGCTTCTTCCTGGCAGAGTGGCCAGGTAGCAGTGCCCTTAAACTGTATGACTTATGTTAAATGTTTTGGATATCTTTCCACAAGCTTGTCATGACAGGTGGTAGGAATTTTTGCTCATTCCTCCTGAGAGAACTGGTGTAACTGAGCCATGTTTGTAGGTCACCTTGCTCATACCTGCCTTTTCAGCTTTGCTCATAAATTTTCAATAGGATTGAGATCAGGGCTTTGTGATGGCCACTATAAAACATTGACTTGGTTATCCTTAAGCTACTTTGTAACCACTTTGGCAGTATGCTTCAGGTTATTGTCCATTTGGAAGTCCCATTTCCGCCCAAGCTTTAACTTCCTGGCTGATGTCTTGAGATGTTGCTTCAGTATTGCCACATAATCTTCTTTCCTTATGATGCCATTTATTTTGTAAAGTGCACCAGTCCATCCTGCAGCAAAACAACCCCACAACATGATGCTGCCACCCCTGGGTTTCACAGTTGGAATGGTGTTCTTAGGCTTCCAAACGTCTCCCTTTTTCCTACAAATGTGACAATGGTAATTTTGGCCAAACAGTCCAATTTTAGTTTTGTCAGACCAAAGGACATGTCTCCAAAAATGTAGGTCTTTGTTCCTGTGTGCATTTGCAAACATTAATCTGGCTTTTTTTATATTTCTTTTCGAGTAATGGCTTCTTCCTGGCAGAGTGTCCTATTGGTCCATGATGATACAGTACTTGTTGCACTGTTGATAATGACACAATCTTACCAGCATCTGCCAGTATCTTCACAAGGTCTTTTGCTTTTGTTCGTGGGTTGATATGCACATGTCGGACCACAGCACATTAATCTCTTGTTTGTACTACAGTATAATTGTTTGTACAGATGAACAAGGCACCTTCAGGTATCTAGAAATTGCACCCAAGAATTATCCAGACTTTTCTTCTTATCTTGGCTGATTTCTTTAGACTTTCCCATGATATTACACTCAGAAGCAGTGTGTTTCTGGTGTGGACTTAAAATACATCCACAGGTCTGTCTCTAATTAACTCAAAAGTTGTCAATAAACCTATCAGAAGCTTCCAAAGACATGACATCATCATATGGGCTATCCCAAATTGTTTAAAGGCATAGTAATCTTAGTGTATGTAAACATTTGACTTTGGATAAAGTAATAAAAATGCCTTAAAAAAAGTCTCTCTCTCTTATTATTCTGGCATTTGACAAATATAAATAATTTTGGTAATCCTGATTGACATAAAACCTTTAAATTTTATTCTGATTTCATGTCAGATAGTGAGAAAAACATGCATATGTGTCTTTATATAGTGTATGTAAACTTCTGGTTTAAACTGTATATGTTTAATATACAGTATAACATTGTGCATCTCAAATATAACATATTGTACATATTAAACGAACGTTTATTGTATATATTATGCTGTGTATCATCTTTACAAACTTAATTAATATTAAAAAAAACTTGCTGTAATATAACAGTTAGGGTGCGTTCCCGTGGCACAGCCAAATACCGGTCAGGAAATCCCGATTTTTTTGGCACGCAGGGGGGGCGGCTTTTGTCTGCTGTTTGCGGACTCAAGCCCTCCCCCTTCGCACCCACAGGTGCATGGTCCACCCGAGAAAAAGTTTTTCGGATCACCGGCGATGTAAAAAAACGTCCGACAGAAAATCCATGCATTGGGGGCTGCTGCAGGGTATTCTATTTACTTCATTGTAAAAGGTTGACAAATCAGAAAACTGTCTGTAAATCCAATTGAAAACCTGTGTCATGGGGACAATCCCTTTGAAGAATACAAAATATCAGCTGTTTTTTAGAAAGATATCCACTAACAGGAAAAACAAGCACAACATCTACATAACCTTGAGTTACCTCCAGATTCAGTGTCTCCTCCACCCACCTGCTCAGTGCTGCCTTAAAGGGGTTTTGCCACCATGTAATGTTGACGTGGGAATCTCCAAAATGGGTATTTAATCACTTTTCTAAATATATGTGATTACATAAAGTGAAGACTCTGGGAGCTACAGCATTTCTTAATCCCCCTTAGTTACCTCAAAGCTTCCACTAGACCCGACCCAGGAGCTGACAGGCCGCGCTTGCATGAAACACTTCTTTTCTGATGACAGGCAAAATGAATGAGCTTTTAAGGCACCGGGTAGAAAGTGCAGTCTATGAGGCTTTGTCTTGCTGAATTGAGAATCCACTGTTGTACTGTTTATTATTTCACTTAAGTTTTGAGACGCTCCCTTCTTCCTCACTCCTTACTCACCCCCTCCCTCTCAGCCCTGCAGCCTTCATGACTCAGAGTGATTTGTTGACATTCTCCCTGTGCTAAGGAGAGAGGTAAGAAACTTGCTTCCTGGCAAATCCCCTTTAACGCATGGCATGCTAGGCATTTGCTGGGGCCCCATACTAATTTATGCACAAACACTAATCTTCTGATCACCCACCCTAACATTTGAATCTCCTAGTATCTTGGTACAAGGAGAAACATTTTGACTTATAGCAGAGAGTGTGCATGTCTACATTCTGGAGAGAAATGTTGCCGTTATTACTTCTTTCAGTGTCATGGAAGCAGAATATAGCAACGGGTTTGCTGGAGGCAATTAATGCTGGGACAAAAATTTTCTGACTCTGCATTTGCATTGCGAACAGAGGCTCCACTGTTTTTTTGTTTTTAAAATTTATTTGTGTGATAAAGGCCTGGAGAAAGTGTGAGAAAATGAAGTGGTTGTGTAGGGAGGGCCCAGTGCTCTGCTTAGCCCTGTGGCCTATAATCCTAATAAGACAGCCTACTCCTGCTGCTAATTGACACATCTATTCCACACACATTAAGGCTAGATCCACACAGTGCTTTTTCACATGCATCTCGATGCACAAAATGGAAAAATTTTGGGGGACGGATGAAACTGTCAGGTCATGACTTTCTTTTTTTGCCACATTTGTAACAGGCGGGCGACAGCGTATCCGAGGCGCCCAACCGCCACATCCGGGGGTGGATCCTCTGTGATCACCGCAGGCGAGGTGGTAGTGAGGACCCCGCCGGGAGTGGAGTCTAAGGGGCCCCCGGCTTGCCAGGCCCCCGCAAAGGGGGAGGACTTTGGTGCGGGACCCCCAGGTCATACCCCTGACGGGCTACCTGCGGTGACAGCCGGGGGTACGGGACGGGAACACGGAACATAGGAGAACATAAGCAGGGCAGGTAAAAACACCAGGAACAAGCGGAACGGGGGGGGATAAACGTACCCCACAGGATACAACAAAACCGGGGGGTAACACGACGGGTACAGCCGGGAACGGGGTGCCGAGGAGGCACAGGACAGGTAGAACTCAGACATAACAGGAGCAACAGAAGGTAGGAGCTCGATGACACAGACTGGACCACATCTCCGGGTTTAAGTCCAGAGAACTGGCGGGAGCTCAAAGGCCACAATCACAACAGAAAGAGGTGTAACAGACTGCAAGAACTGACCCAGAGTAGAGACAAGAATTTCCCCTTTTTGCCAAGGTCAGGGGGAAGAGGAATTGCACAGAACAGGAAAAAAAAAAAAGGGCAGGAATGCGCCGCGCACCCTTGGGAGGCACGTGCACAGACAGGACCCAGGAAGCAAAAAGGGACTGGACAGGACAGGCAAGTACATAGCAGAACACAGGCTGCTGGGACCCCTGCACAGGGGCCCCAGCAAGACAGGCGGGCCGGACAGGCCACGGCCCAAGGCAGGGACCGGGGCTGAACCGGAAGTACCCCCCCCCCCCCCCTCAAAAGCCCCCTCCTCCCCCCCAAATCACAGAAAGGCATTCCCCCATAGGCCAGGGGCCCGCAACTTTAGGGGCAACCCCAAAACCCAAATCAGGCTGTATAATAGCCAGTATATGGAAAAAACCCAGAAATGGAGGTGATGGGAGGGAAAAGCGGGGACAGGCAAAATGGGGGGGGGAACCCAGGGGGGGCAGTAACCCCAGGGGGGCTCAGAAGGCTCAGGGCGGGGCCCTAAGCCCGGGGGCCCGAAGCTCAGGGCGGGGCCCTAAGCCCGGGGACTCAGAAGGCTCAGGGCGGGGCCGAAGCCACGGGGAATCAAAGGCTCGGGCGGGACCGTAAGCCACGGGGGCTCAAAGGCTCAGGGGGGGGACCCTAAGCCCCGGGGATCGAAGGCTCAGGGCGGGACCGTAAGCCACGGGGACTAGAAGGCTCAGGGCGGGCCGTAACCCCGGGGACCAGAAGGCTCGGGGGGACCGTAAGCCAGGGGACTCAGAAGGCCCGGGCGGACCTTTTTAAACCCGGGGATCAAAAGGCTGGGCGGGACCCTAAGCCACGGGGACTCAAAAGGCTCAGGGCGGGACCCTAAGCCACGGGGACTAGAAGGCTCGGGTGGACCATGAACTAGGCCAAAAGTAAGCTCTGTGTGGACCATGACTAGGCCAAACGAAACCTGGGCTGGCCAGAGCGGCCCAAACGTAAACCGGGCTGGACCAGAGCTTTGGCCCAAAAATAAACTCCCGGGCTGGACCCTGAGCTGGCCAAACTAAACTCTGGGCTGGACCATAGCTAGGCCAAACGTAAACTCTGGGCTGCCCTGAGCAGGCCCCAAAGTAAACCTTTGGGGTGGACCATGAGCTAGGGCCCAAAAGTAAAAATCTGGGTGGACCCTGAGCTAGGCCAAACGTAAGCTCTGGGCGGACCATGAGCTAGGCCAAACGTAAGCTTGGGCTGGGACCATGAGCTAGGCAAAGTAAGCTCTGGGCTGGACCATGAGCTAGGCCAAACGTAAAACTCTGGGGTGGACCATGAGCTAGGCCAAACGTTGCTTGGGGGGGCCAGAGTAGGCCAAACGTAAGCCCCGGGGTGGACCAGAGCTGGCCCAAAATAAGTCTGGCTGGGCCCTGGGCTAGGGGCCCAAAAGTAAGCTCTGGGCTGGGCCATGAGCAGGCCAAACGTAAGCTCTGGGCTGGACCATGAGCTGGCCAAACGTAAGCTCTGGGCTGGACCATGAGCTAGGCCATGGGGCAGACAATCTAGACGAGGGCAGGGTCACCCCGCGGGATCCATGGTCTTCAAATGTAACAGTGCGGCGCTGACAGACGTATGCCGAGGCGCCGACCGCCGACTCCAGGTGTGATCCCTGTGATCACCGAGGTGAGTGGTGCTGGAGGACCACGCCAGGGATGGGGTCTAAAAGGGGGCCCGGGCTTCGCCAGAGCCCCCGCAAAGCGGATGGACTTGGGTGCGGGACCCCCAGGTCACTACCCCTGACTGGCACCTGGGTGACAGCCGGGGGACAGGCAGGAAACAGGAAATAGGAAACATAAGCGGGGAGGTAAAACGTACCCGGGAAAACAGAGGATACAGGAGGGATAAACTAACCACAGGATACAACAGGAAAAAAGGAGGGTAACCGACAGGTACAGCCCCGGAACAGGGGGCCGAGGCAGGACACAGGACAGGTGCAGAACATCAGACATAAAAGGAGACAGACAAAGGTCAGGAGCTCAGATGACACAGACTGGACCAGCATCCCAGGGTTAAGCCAGAGATACGGGCGGAGCCAAATGGCCCCCAAAACCGCAACAAGAGGGTGTAAAAAGACTGCAAGAACGACCCAAGTAAACAAGAACTTCCTTTATAGCCGAGGTTAGGGGTTGAAGAGGAAGTTGCCCGAACAGGAAACTATAATGGCAAAGCGCCGCGCGCACGCCTTTGGAGGCACAGGGGCACAGACAGGCCCAGGACAACAAAACGGCAGGACAGGCAAGACAAGCAGAACACGGGCTGGGGACCCCTGACAGGGGGCCCCCCGCAGAGACATGGGAGGCACGGCAGGGAAAGGTCCAAGGGAGGGACCGCGGATGAAAACCCTGAAATATTAACCAATCAGCTCTTTTTTTTCATTTTTCACTATATAAATTGAAGGGGACTAGATTGGTTGCTAGGGCCCAAAAAAAAAGCCCAACCAAAAAGCTTTCATAATATGCCTTTTGTACCTAATTTTACACATCAAAATACAGGAGAAAAACACGTGAAGTGTTTTGTGGGCTTTAGTAGTGATCTCAACATTCCAGCACATGGTGGCTTCTTTATGCTCATATCATACTAAAAAAGAGAGCTCTTTCCACATCTAATCTGTACAGAAAATTAATTGGGAGATAAGATGTGGAATAGCTCTGTTCGATGGGGCTAATCTGTGTTCTTAAAATGTATTGAAATGTTTGTAAAACAAATGAAACCTTAAGCAGAAATCCAAAGCTGTCCCTCAAATTTCTGCTGCGTTTTACGCAGTAATTTTTTCTAAAGAAAAAGTATGTCCTACGACTAAAGTCTAAGGGCAACATGTGGGTTCATAAATCTGGCGTGTGGTATGCCTTACATAGCACAGCATATCTTTGGAACAAAGTACATAATAATAATAATAATCTTTATTTATATAGCGCCAACATATTCCGCAGCACTTTACAAATTCAAGGGTAAAAAAGAAAGACATTACCATTAAAAAAAACTTTCAGATGAACACAAGGGTGAGGGCCCTGCTCGTGAGAGCTTACAATCTATTTGGGTGTATGGGGGAAACATACGGGAAGAAGTGCCAAATTTACATGGTCCAGCCTTGTTTCATAAATAGGGGGTGGTTTTTCATGAAAAATGGATGAACCTGCCACCCGACGTACATCTAAACAGAAATCCTGGGTTTCCCCTATTTTTGGGAGGGCAAAATTTTGTGAACATTAGGGGTTTAGTAGGCCCTTAGAAATTTTCTCAGGGCCCTCTTAAAATTGAGGGTTTTATTTCCCCGATCGCCCGCGGTACATATTCCCCCCAAAATTTGTGCCGCAGTGGAAACTTGGAGACCATGGAGGTTCGGGATTGTGAGGGTAACCGATGTCCAGCAAGCGGATAGAGCGGGTCGGGTGGAGACAGAGACGAGGGAGGAGATGAAGGGGGGGGACTTGTGTAGAGTTTTTTTAATAAATGCTAGTTAAAAATTACCGGGAGTGAAAAACCC
>JAODAL010027461.1:0-54927 GCA_025379985.1 Phyllomedusa bahiana
GCGAATGGAAAAATTATCAATGGGTTTTAGTATGAAAACTACTAGCAGTAAAACTGTCGTGTTAAAATCTGTCACGAACGACCTCCCCATGTCTGTCATTGTATGACCTCCCTATGTCTGCACTGTACAGATCCCTCATTGTTTTTTGAAATGACCTCCCTCATGTGCTTCCTGTACTGACCCCCTAGGTCTGTCACTTTTTAAAAACTCCTCCTGTCTGTCACTGAACGCCCTCCCTCAGCCCTGCCCTGACTGCCTCTCTATGTGTCTGTCACTGTACGACCCCCTATATCTTCACGCACTGACCTCCCTCATGGGCTTCACTGTACTGACCCCCTCATGTCTGTATGTACTGACCCCCCTCATGTTCTGTCGTTTATGACCCCCCTCATCTCGTCACTGTACGACCTTCCTCACCTGTAAAGTACTGACCTTCCTCTTTTCTGTCGCGTACTACCCCCTCATGTGTCTGCCCATGATTTACCCCCCTCATGTCTGTCTTTGTACTGACCTCCCCAATGTGTTGTCACTGTACTGCCCTCTCATGTTCTGTCACTTACTACCTCCCCATATCTTCACTGCACTGATTTCCCTCATTGCTGCACTGTACGACCTCCCTCTGTCTTACTTATGACCCCCCTTTCATGTTCTGTTGCTGTACTGACCTCCCTCATTTCTGTCACCATACTGACCTCCTTCTTGTTTGTCCCTGTACTGACCCCCCAGGGGCTGTTTTTGTATTTTAAACCTCCCTCTGCTCTGTCATGTACTGACCCCTCATGTGTCTGTCACTGTACTGACCTCCTTCATGTTTGTCCCTGTACTGACCTCCTTCATGTGTCTGTTGTTGTACTGACCTTCCTCATGTGTCTGTCGCTGTACTGACCTTCCTCATGTGTCTGTCGCTGTACTGACCTGCCTTATGTGTCTGTTGCTTTACTGACCTCCCTTATGTGTCAGTCACTGTACTAACCTCCCTCATGTCTGTCGCTGTACTGACCTCCCTCATGTGTTAGTCACTATACTGACCTCCCTCATGTCTGTCACTGTACTGACCTACCTCATGTCTGTCACTGTACTGACCTCCCTCATGTCTGTTGCTGTACTGATCTTCCTCATGTGTCTGTCACTGTACAAACCTCTCTCATGTCTGTCACTGTACCGACCTCCCTCATGTGTCTGTCGTTGTAATGACCTCCTTCATGTTTGTCCCTGTACTGACCTTCCTCATGTGTCTGTCGGTGTACTGACCTCCCTTATGTGTCTGTCGCTGTACTGACCTCCCTCATGTGTCTGTCACTGTACTGACCTCCTTCATTTTTGGGTCCCTGTATGACCCCCTTCAGTGTCTTTTTTTTGACTGCCCTTTCCCTCATGTGCGTCGCTGTACACCTTCCCTGGGGTCTGTCGCTGTCTGACCTCCCTTATTTCAGTCATGTACTAACCTCCCTCATGTCGTCGTGTATGCCTCCCTCTTTTGGTTAGTCATATACGACCTCCCTCATGTCTGTCGCTGTACTGACCTACCTCAAGTCTGTCGCTGAAAACCCCTCCTTAGTGTCGTTGCTTTACTGCCTCCCTCATGTGTCTGCGCTGTCAACCTCCCTCTTGTCTGCCCCTGTACTGACCTCCCTCATGTCTATCGCTCTACTGACCTCCCTCATGTATCTGACACTGTACTGACCTCCCTCATGTGTCTGTTGCTGTGCTTAGCCTCCTGGTTGGATGATACGTGGCAGTATATTGACAGATCTATAGTTATGTGGTAAATTCTGCAGGGATGAGTCATGGCTGGGAGAAGTCATCACGGCGGTCTGGACCAGATGGAGAAGAAAAGGAAAAGAAAACAATTCCAGTCACAGAAGACTTCCCCTGTGAGCATTTGAATGCAACTGAACATTTTTATGTCCAAAGCCGTGTACAACGGCACTTTCTCTATATGGTCATGAAGGGCGGGATTTGGATAGTCCAATAATTTATATTTGAAACATATGGCGGTTATTTTATCACAATTGGTGGTGATATGTGACATGATAGGGTGGATTTTTAAGTCACATGTGGTAATTTGTGATTTCGTTAATATGGGGTGATATGTGGCATAATGTTTTGGTATTTTTCATATTATGTGGTGGTGAATGTGTGTATCAGTTACATTGATGGTAATTCAGTCACATTTGGTGGTGAATATGGTCATGAATTGCTTTTTTTTCAGTCACTAGGGGGTCATTGTGTGACGTATTTTCTTATCTATGGTTTGTGAAATTTTTTGGGGGTTTTTTATTCAGTCACATGTGGTGGGAATGTGGCATATTGTGGGGGTTTTAAATCATCTTTATGTGGTGGGTGAATGTGGGGGGGATTCATCACTTGTGATGGTATTCATCCTATGTGGGGTGAATGTGGTCCATGTTTAATGTGATTGAACCGTTCCCGAGAAAAGTTAAGCTCGATCGAAACACTTGTTTTTCCGAACCAACCAAACAATTTTTACTTCCGACCCGAGAAATGTTCGAGTTTGATATGGTGTTCGACAGAATATTTTACGTTTTCAGCCCCTTTTTGCACTTTTGGCGGCCATCCAATCAGTGAAGCACAGAGAAGTGGCCCAAAAAAGTAATTCTGAGGGTAAGCTCCCTGCTGCTATAATCACTGTTTTACATTTTTCCCCCCGAAAATTTTGGGCCTGAAACCATTTTCACTCACTCTTGTACTGTAAACTGCTCTTCTGTCTATACAAAAAGAAACAAAATAGACGCCACAGGGATCTCGGGGGTGGCAGGGGTCCGCGTGGTAAAATTCACTACACGGGGAAAGGGAAAAGGACATCCGCTGTAAGGTCCCACAGAAGAAATGCAATTCGAAAGGTATCCAGCACACGTGTTCCAGCAATTTAGTGAGTATAAAAAAACGCACTTTATTGAAAATTAGTTAAAAACATGACATAAAATCATGGGAAAACTACAAAATTTACGCGTTTCGAGGCAAACAAAAGGGTCTTAAACGTAACAAAAAGTACTGCATTTTTTTCCCCCCAATATAAGTCCTCCCCGAGACTAATCTATACTGACACCTGTGTGTTAACTCCTTCATGGCCAGATGGAAAATTGGAAGTAATGCTTCGGGACATCAAAGAGTCCATCTCACCTTTTGAGGAAGATTCCCTGTACAAGGAACTTGATGAGAAATTAAAAAACCCAAAATTTTCCAAGCTAGAAGTAGATCCAAATTTTTAAGCAAAGTAAATTTGATAGGGACTGTCTGGACTATGCAGAAGGTAAAATATACAAATGGCAACAGGACAACTTTAACAAAGATTATCCAAGATCTATCTTAAGAAAACAGAAATTAAAAAAGCAAAAAAGGTATCATTTTCTTTTTTTTTTGTAGAAGGTTATAATACAGACACTTGCACGAATACGTCAGATTCAGATTCTTTGGACAATCCCTCCAATAACATTTCAGACATGTATAGTTTTCCAAAAAACGGCAGAGGAATACGGGGAAACCCGCGACTAACAAATGCACACGGAGGGTGAGGAAGAAGCATAGGAGGTCATCGTCCAGGATATTCACCAGGAACTTTCACAGAACTCCCCAAATTTTCAACCTCCGGTTTGTCTATCAGAAGATGTTCATTTTTCAGCTATGGTTACGACTGTATGTTTTTTAAATTTATCTGCAGCTTTTACCAAAAACCAATTGTGTTCTCAGTAGAGGACTGAATTTTGTCCCCTCTGTGGACTTCAATCTATTTAATACCATCAGAGATGTCAATCGCTTTATGAGACTTTTAACGGTTAGGAATTTTTTTTTTAGAGATGATACGGATTGTTCTGATGGAGGGACTAATATAGTGAGGAAGGAATTTTTTCCTAGTGGTTTGAAGTTTGCTGAACAGCAATCAATATTAATGCTAGAAAGCTTGAATGAGGATAAATCACAAATCAGCAATATTGATTTAGAAGATGTTATACCCCAATATATTAAGAACGATGGATTTTATCCGATTAATTCTAGAGCTAAGATTATGGATGACTTCCAATTCTTAGTTGAGCAAGAACTCAGGGATTTGCATCTTAATAAACATACTGTAGAAAACAACTTATCTGTTCGAGAACGCAAAGCATTAACGGAATTACGGGACAACCCTTACATCATAGTTCGCTCCTCAGATAAGGGCAACATGGTAACAATCTTGGATAAGGATCTGTATTCCAGGGAGGTAAAGAAACTATTATATGACACTACAGTCTATAGGAAATTAGATAGAGATCCTATCTCCTGTTTTACTAGACAGATGGATAACTTGTTGATGGAAGGTGTCACATTACATGCTATTACACCCAAACAGAGAGATAACATGTTAATAGAACATCCAAAGACACCCATTTTTCATGCTTTCCCAAAAGCTCACAAAGGTGTTTTTCCCCCTCCACTACGCCCAGTCATATCAGGTGTGGGGTCAATTTTCGAACACCATAGTAATTGGTTGGATTGTCTCCTTCAACCCTTGGTGTTTCGTTCTCCCAGTTACATCAAAGACTCTAGGGAAGTTCTAAAAAACTTGGAACATATAACTTGGAAGCATTCGTTTGTTTGGGTGTCTTGTGATATTGTGGCTCTTTACACCTCAATTCCTCAGACACTGGTGTTTCAGTACTCACCACTCAATCACATAAATATACTAAGTACGACGATTCTCTTAAACAATACATCATTATGGTCACAGAATTTTTGTTGACTCAAAATTATTTCCAGTTTAATACAGAATTTTTTTCTTCAAATTCAAGGATGCCCTATGGGCTCATGTTTTTCACCATCTCTTGCCAACATTTTTGTATCTTGGTGGGAAGAAAAGTATATTTATTCAATTGACAATACCTTTGCGCAAGACATATTTCTCTACAATAGATACATCGATGATACTTTATTGATATGGCAGGGATCACCTTCTACAGTATCTGAATTTGTACAATACATTAATGATAATCAGAAAAATTTGAGATTCACCTTCGAAAAAAATTGAAAAATTCCTTTTTGATCCGGCTTTTTAGGAGCCCCATCAAAGGCACATTCAAACCCCTTTCGTTTGGAAGCCGATTTCAGGCAATGCTTTACTATGTGCCTCCAGTTGCCATACTAAACATGTCATCCATAATTTAAACCCGGTTGGGAAATTTATTCGAGCCCCAAAGAAATTGTGTAAATGAATTCATGAGAAAAAAAAAAAGCCCGGGTTTTTTCTAACAGACCCGAAATGGGATTTTCAAACCCTTTTTAATCCCTAGAGCTACAATAAAGTGGCCAAAAGGAAAGAATGGATTTGATACATGTTCCCCGAGTGAATACATCAGTAAAAAATTTTTATGTTTTTCTACCCTATGTCGGCAGTTTTTTAAAAAAATTATTGCAATATTTGAAAAAAACTTCCTCTTTTGAAAGTTGATCCCATTTTAGTCCCTCTTACAAAAGGGGTGTAAGTTTGTTCCCTGCCCCCACCAGTATGAAACATAGTTTCACCGAGTATGTTTATTGATACAGTTAAAACCAGAAGAGATCGGTGGTTGGATTTTAAGGGATCCTTCAAATGTGGTTGGTAGATGCCACCCCTTTTAAATTTTTGATTTAAAAAGAAAAAATTTTATTTGTTTGTGATGGAAAACATATCCCATTTCTGCTTTCCTAAAATTTCCATAGAAAACTGTATTAATGGTTGGTGTAAAATTTTTAAAAAACAATATATTGGATTACGCCCGGGGGTTTACATTTTAAAAAATAAAACACATTAAAAACATCAAAATACAATCACTAATTTGCAGCAGCGTCAAAACATTTCAGGAGATAACCCAAAGGAGCTTAAATTTTTTAAAGTGAGGGGTAAGAAAAGGTTATAAAACCTGTACGTGGTGGGGATTGGAGGAAATGCCTCACTAATCGTGAGGCGTATTGGATCCTCACTTTAGATACCAGGTATCCGAAAGGATTAAATTATAAATTGGACCTCATGTATCTATATTGATTCATTCTTATAAATGTTGTAATTGTTTTTCCCAGTCCTTTACGTATATATATATGGTTAAATATGTTCCTAGTTTTCATCTGACCATGAAGTAGTTAATACACTTATTTTCCATCTGGCCATGAAGGAGTTAACACACAGGGTCAGATAGTTTCGGGGGAGGACTTTTTTAAAGGGGAATGAAGCTACTTTTTTGTTATTAAGAGCTTGTTTTTGCCCTCGAAACCCCAAAAAACTTTGTAGCTTTTCCATGATTTTAGTCATTTTTTTAACAAATTTTCAAAAAGGCTTTTTTTTTAACTCACAAAAATTGCTGGAACACGTGTGCGGTCCTTTCGAATTGTTCCCCGTCTGCTTGCTTGCATGCGGGCAAACATTTGTTTTTGCGATTTTAGCAGGAAAAAAGCTGTTTTTTAAATTTGTTAGTGATATTATTTAGATAGTCACAGCCAAAAATGTTTCATAAATCTTAGCCCAAACCCAAAGAAAAGGGCCTAATGTAAAACCCCATTATACAACCCTCCAAATCCCCATATTTTTAAGAGCTCTTTGACACAAAATGCGGTTGGGATCAGAAGGATTAAAAGTCAAGGGGCCCAACGAGGATGATTTTGTCTTCTATGCCCCAAATCGCTGATGCCCTCAGAAGAGGAGAAGATTTTTGCCCCGTGGGTTTAAAAAATACCAAGCAGTAGCAATGCCCTCACGTGCTGTGGCTTCTAGCCACAGCTTGAGGATGTGATGTGAGGAATGGGAAGTAACTGTGATGATAGACATTGTAATCCAAATTGGTTTTTTAGCACAGCTGGCGAGCGCATCTCAGGGGGAGTAGGATGATGGGGTAGTGTCAGTGTGAGTCCGGCCTCAGAAAGGGAAAGTGCAGTCACACAAGCCCACTGACATTACTCCGTCAGCCATGGGCAACAGGAACACCGCACAGGCACAGGACCTGTGAAGCCTGGGCCTTTTTCGATCAAAACCAGATTCACTGCTGACTCTATGCTGGATTTTTCATCAACGCCCTCAGTAGAGAAAAGAATGAAAAGAGTTTAAGCACAAAGACATGAACAGGCACATGCATGGAAAGCATGAAATGGTGGAAATCGCTTTGGGGAAAAAAGACCACAGGTTTGAGCTTCCCAACCCCCATACATCTTCTGCCCTTTCCCCTTCCCCCCCCTTCCAAGCTCAAGCGGTCCTCTGCTGCCAATGTGCCGGGCGTGAGCAAGCACCAACCCTAAATCCCAGATACGTTGGGCGATTTTCCCCAAAACCATGCAGCAGGCGTTGTGTACCAGTTGTGGGGCATAAGAAAGCTTTCACCCCAACCTCCCAAAACCAAAAGCCCGAATGTCGGCATTCCAGGCGTTGGCCTTGGAAATGTTGTCTTTCCGCCTGGTGTACACAGATGGGGTTTGCCAAATCATGGGCCCCGCATGCCCCCAATTCAAATGCCAAGCAGGCATTTCTTTGCCCAAAAAACTGTCCCTGCCCCGGCCCGTCAACGCAAAAGATCTCCCGTGCTTGGCTGACTGTGTCCCACCAAAGTCCCTCTAAAATACAGACAAATGGACTAGTAAGCCGGGCAAGGGGATTACATCTACGACCCGCTCACTGGGTTAGTTTTGGTGGAGACAGGCCCCAGGAGCAACACACGGTCAAGAGTGGAGCGGCTCTGCGCACTCAGATGACCAGTGGCTGGGGGTAAGAACCGGGGACCCGGGAAGGTGGTTGCAGCAAGAAAGGGAAAACTCTGGGGGCCCTTAAGATCGGTAGACTCGCACATCCCTTGCCTGGCATATGTCATAAATCTGGTTGTGCAGAAATTTCTAAAGCACTACCTGGGTCTTGACTGTCTGCTGAGGAAGTCTCGAGATCTTAGTTTACACTTCTGGCTTTCGCATCCTGCTTCGGCACGACTGGCAGCGTTGCAGCATGATGCCATTATGCCGTATGAAAGGTCACATGGCCTTACTAGCAGTGGTGCGGACCTCGGGGTGTTGACCCATAGAGAGTGGAGACAGCTGAAAGGGTTCCGCCATCCCTAAATTTTTAATTTTTTGGAAAAGGCCTCAAAAAGGGCATCGGGAAAGATGCCTAACCAGCATTTCCGTTCTGGTTATATTTTTACTGGAAAAAGCATTAGGCACTCTGTGGCAGCAGGTCCCAGCAGTGATGGAGGAGGAGGATGGGGGAGGAGGCGGACACAGAGCCGTACTCGCTGGAGGATGTAGAAGGCCCAACTGTTTCGCAATTTTTTTAGGCGGTAATTCTAGGTCGAGGGCGGGTACAGGATGGCAGTTCAGCTCACAGAGGACAGCGCATGAGGCTAGCCAGGGCTCTGATGACGGTAAGGATGAGGGAGTGGAGGAGGATGAGAAGAAAGGGTACTGATTACCACCGGTACTGATTACCGTTCAGTGGTAAGAGGTTGGCACAGATTATAGGAGGAGAAGAGGAAAAAGATCCCATTAATGCCCCTCGACCTTGAGGCTTGGGAGATCCCGGCAGCTTCTCACACATGAGTGCATGGATGCTACATTACTTGCAACATGATCCACACATCAAGACTAGTGTTGAGCGATTACGTTGGCCATCGCCATCGGTCGATGGTCGATAGTCGGTCATCATCGCCAAGATATTCGATGGTCGATGATAGATTATCACCGATGACCATTAAAGTCTATGGGAGAGCAACAACACCTACATTCTTACAACCAAACAGGGCTGGAGAAGCTGGAATTAAAATCCACAACAGTCAAATGAATACGTGCTACATTTTAGGCAACACACTTAGGGTATAAAAGCCACAGAAAAAAAGTCACACACCATTCACTATCCCTGTCTTGTACCACAGCATGACCCTTAAACCTGCATCACCCAGAAATTAAAAAGTGCCAGAAGGCAGTATGATTTGAACCATCATTTTAGTTGAACTGGACATTGAATATCCCTGTCCTGGAACTCAGCATGAGCCCCAAACCTGCATTACCCCAGATTAAAAAGTGCCGGAAAAAGGAGTCTTTCAACCACTATTTTAGTTGAACTGGACATTAACTGGACATTTAATGCCCCTTTTAATGGGTGCATTAAAAGGGGCATAGATGCACATGATGAGAACATTATTCTCCCATTATACAAGTCACTGGTTAGACCACACATGGAATATTGTGTACAGTTTTGGGCACCAGTGCACAGGAAAGACATTGTAGAGCTTGAACAGGTACAAAGGCGGGCAACAAAAATAATAAAAGGACTGGGTGGACTACAGTACACAGAAAGATTGGCAAGATTAGGGTTATTTAGTTTAGAGAAAAGAAGGCTTCGGGGGACATAATAAATATGTTTAAATACATCAAAGGTCAATATAGAGATCTCTCCCAAGATTTATTTATACACAGGGCTGTATCTAGAACAAGGGGCATCCTTTACGTCTTGAGGAACGAAAGTTTCTACATAAACAAGAAAGGGATTCTTTACTGTAAGAGCAGTGAGACTATGGAATTCTCTGCCAGAGGGAAATTTTGTCATGGTGAATTCAATAACCGAGTTCCAAAAAGGGTTTGGATGCATTTCTGGAGCGTAATAATATAACAAGTTATAGTGACTAGATTCGGGAGAGGGGTCATTGATCCAGGATTTTTCTGATAGCCAGATTGGATCAGGAAGGAATTTTTCCCTGAAATGTGGACAATTGGCTTCTACCTCATTGGGGGTTTTTTGCCTTCCTCTGGATCAACACCTTAGCACAACAGGCTGAACTAGATGGACGACTTGTCTTTTTTTAGCCTTACAAACTATGAAACTATGAAACTATATCTGTCCTGTACCGCAGAATGACCATTAAACCTGTCTAACCCACAGATTAAAAAGTGCTGGGAAAAGGAGTTTTTCAACCACCATTTTAGTTGACCTGGACATTGACTATACCGGTCCTGGGCCACAGCATGACCCCCAAACCTGCATGACCCCCAGATTAAAAAGTGCCGGAAAAAGGAGTCTTCAACCACCATTTTAGTTTCACTGGACATAGACTATCCCTGTTCTGGACCACAGCATGAGCCCCAAACCTGCATTAAGTACAGATTAAAAAGTGCCGGAAAAAGGAGTCTTTGAACCACCATTTTAGTTTCACTGGACATAGACTATCCCTGTCCTGGGCCACAGCATGAGCCCCAAACCTGCATGACCCCCAGATTAAAAAGTGCCGGAAAAAGGAGTCTTTACACCACCATTTTAGTTTCACTGGACATAGACTATGTCTAGACTATGTCTAGTTTCAATTCACCTGTGGTGACTATAAAATTGCTGTATTCAAGGGGCCTCAATGAACAAAGCTGTAGTGCGCCAAAGTGAAAAAACACGTATCTGAAATGTATTCGGATATTAAAAGGTATTTTTGGCACCTTTCAATTCACCTATGGTGACTACAAAATTGCTGTATTCACATTTAAGTGCAAGGTGCCTCAATGAACAAAGCTGTACTGCGCCAAAGTGAAAAAAAAACGTATCTGAAATGTATTCGGATGATAAAAGGTATTTTTGCCACCCATCAACCTGTGCTGACTACAAAATTGCTGGATTCTAATTTAACTGCAAGGTGGCTATATCAACAAAGCTGGAATGGGCAAAATTGAAAAAGAACACCTATCTGAAATGTATACTGATAATAAAAGTGGAGTTTTGCACCTAACAAAGAGACCTGCAGTTACTAGAAAAGATGTGTATCCTAATATAAGTTCAGGCTGCCCAATATCCAGGAAATATTTCAATAGAAAACTGTTAATAATAAAGCTATTGCAGTGCAATGTCTACACTAAGTCTTGGTGAACTATATCCAGTATTCTTTATAGAGCTTGTCTGTGTTCGCCCGTGGGCCCCCCCCACTTTAAAATTCTCTACCTAACTACATAAAATCTTCAAATCTCTGATCTAACTAAGTTGTAAGGATCACAGCTAACAGTAGAGCTTTCTCTGTGAAGAAATAGAATAATTTCGCTGAGCTGTTTGGACAGAGGCAGAGCGCACGTCCTACTGCTATGAGACGCTGAGAGACACTGATCATGAACAGGAAGGGCTGTTCTATGTAAAACGAGGTCATGTGATTTTTCCAGTCAATCGCAACCATACACAATCCAGTCATGACGCCCGCACACACATCTCACCCGCTTTTTTCTGTAAGCTGATTTCCCTGGCCCCCAAAAAAATGACAGGAACGCCGAAAATGGCACGATATTAATAGATGATGCACAGATTTTAACCTAAGTTATCGCATGATCTAAAAATTTTGATCAACATAAAAACTGTGCCGATTTCAACTTTGTCGATAATAATCACTCAACACTAATCAAGACAATAAAATTGAACAGAGATTACTGGCTGGCCAACCTCCTTGATCTACATTACATGACAAAAGTGAGCAATTTCCTTCCCCCACAAAATTACAGAGAAGCAGGTTGAACATGCCATTGACCAACTCGAGACAACTTTTGCTTTCACATTCTAATGCCACGGTGGAACAACGTCAGCAACGCGGCAGCAGTAGAATGGCAAATAGCCACAGCAGTAGCAGGCAGTGTGGCAGATTCCTACTGGCTGACATTTGGCAATCAATTTTAACCACCTCACCAATGCCTGCAAGGCAGGGTAGCATTCAGTCCATGACTACCTGCAGTTCAACATCGATGTTTTTGGACTTAGAGTGGACCCATTCAACTTCTGGGTGTCCAAACTGGATGAATGGCTTGAGCTTGCTCGACACCCCATAGAAGTTTTATCCAGCCCAGCAGCCAGCATTATCTCGAAAAGCACATTCAGCACAGCTGGCGGGGTGATAACTGACAAACGTATCCGTCTTTCCCCTGACAATGTGGATTGTTTGACATTTATAAAAATGAATCAAACATGGACCTCTGACCATTTTTTTGCCCCCGTTGTCGATGTCACTGACTAGTAAACTGTAGCATGTCTTCTTGACAATGTGAAATACACATTTAAACTACACTACATCTCATGTCTGTAGTTCCTGTGCCTGCTGCTTCTACAAATTGTATTCTACTGCTGCCAACAGCTAGATTTACAAGTCTTATGGCTAAGTTTATTTTGAAATATACACCTGTATGACCTTGGTGTGCACTGCATACACCTCTTCCTCCTCCTCCTTGTAGCCCTCCAAATCTTTTTTTTTTTTTTTTTTTAATGCCTCCACCTGTATTACCACCAAATGTACTAAGTCCTGTTATCCTGAACCTCGCTGTTTCCCATTGGCATGTTCTTGCTGCCACCAATGGTACCGCTGCCTAATCTTTTCAAACCAGAACCCCGCTGTTCCCCATTGCTGCCTAATCTTGTCACACCAGTTCCTCGCTGTTTCCTATTGCCATGTTCTCACTGCCACCAATGGTAGTGCTGCCTAATCTTTTCAAACCGGAACCTCCATGTTCCCCATTGGCATATTCTCGCTGCCACCAATGGTACTGCCATCTAATCTAGTTGAACCGGAACCTCCATGTTCCTCATTGGCATGTTCTTGCTGCCACCAATGGTACTGCCGTCCAATCTAGCAGCCTGAAGAGGCATAAATTCAAGTACTTGTGCCCTGGTGCAAAAAGTGAAATGGGGCTCCTGACAGTTACCATGTGCCATTTCCAATACCAGTGTCTTTGTACATGTCAAAGGAGCTTTTGGGCCCCCTCAGGATGCAGGGCCCCTCGGCAGCTGCTACCGCAGCACCTCCTATAGCTACGCCCCTGTGTACAAGCTGTCCTCATCTTTTCAGTTAGCTATTTTAGCCTCTCAATTTTTTTCTGTCACTTTTAGAGCCAAATTTTCTTCACTAAGTTGTTCCACGTACCTAGTTTTCTCTTCTGGATGGTAATTGCAGCTTCTCCTCACCTGTTATGATATAAAAATTAACCCGAACATCTTCTCCCCTTGACTTTAATGGAGTTAGAGTACGAATCAAACCTCAAACCGAACGCTACTACTGTTCGAAGTTGAACTCGAACTCAAACATTTTACTGTGCGCTCATCACTAGTCATGATATTGCGCTATTATTCAGTCTATGTGGTCATGGTGTGGTGGTGTTATTTGATCTTTGTATAGCAATATTGATAATATCAGTCTTGGTTTTGTCAGTAACAGTACGATGATATTTGTTTTTTGCATAGGGGAATTATGTGGTCAATGTATGACCATTATTTAGAGGTATCATCCACAGAATATTGTTTTACAGCTATTTGAATAGATTTTTGTGTACATAATACATTACTTTATATAAATACATCTTTATAGACCCCGGTAACACTGTTGTTGTGTTGGCACTGGTCTGCTGAAGGGGTGGGCCATGATTCTGTTAGGTGGGGCTTGGCTATAGGCATGTCCTTGTGTTAATGTTATGTGGTTGGGTGTGGCACAGTAAGATGCCATGTACTTGGGTGTGGCTAGAGGTGTGTCTTGGTGTGATGTCATGTGTTTGGGTGTGGTGAGAGGCGTGATCTGATGTGTCCCTCTTTGCAATCAATAAAAGTTGGGAGGTATGTTTAAGCCCATAACAAATGTGTTTGGAACATGCTGGGCCAAAATGCCACTTTTTGCCAGATATTAAGACACTTTTGGTGCAACAACATTGGTAATTTCACGTCCCTTAAAAATTAGAATAAAAAGCAATCATAAAGTCAAATCTATCCCAAAATGGCACCAATAAAAAGTACACATCAGCCCACAAAAAATGAACCTTCACGCAGGTCCATAGGTGGAAGTACAAAAAATTATTGCTAGCAGAAAATGACGCCGCAGTGCAAATTTTAAATATAGAAATCATAACAAAAACCGTACATGTTTGGTGTTGCTGGAATTGTATCAACTTGCAAGAATACAGATAACACATAGTTTATAATTAAAATGAAAATCAAAAAACAAAAACCCAAACAAAACAAAGGGACCAAAATATCTTTTTTCACATTTTGCCTTTACTTAGATATCAATTTACATCATTAGAAAAATACATTTTTTCCCCAAAAATAAAGGCCCCCATATTTCTAATTTTAGATGGAAAAAAAAAAAAAAAAAAATTATGGGTTTTTGGAAGGGAAAAGAGGAAAACCTTGGGCCACATTTTTAATTTTCCCTTGTTTAGGAAGGGGTTTAAGTGGGATTTTTGTTTATTGGGAAACTCCTAAACCCCCGGCAAAAAAACTCTAAAAAAGGTCCACCCATCCCAAAAAAGTTACTTTTTAGTGGGAAGGGGGGGTTTTTTCCCCCCCTGGGCAAAGGGCCCCGGGTTTTAAATCCTCCGCTTTCCCCACTATCTTCATTTCTTTTTGGGTTTTAAGTAAAAAACTAAAACCCCCCCCCTTTTTTTTTGTTTCCCGTTTTCTTAATTTTTTCCCGTTTTTAAATTTTTTTTAAAGGGTTTTTCTTACCATGGCCCGTTTCAACGAAGCTGCAAGCAGTTTTTAGATTCCCGCATCCTTTTTCTATTCCCGGTTAGGTTTTTTGGTGGGTTTTTAAGCAGTGATTCGCAATCAGTTTTTTTTATTCCCACTCCCTTTTAATTCACTTTCAGGGGAATTTAAATTTTACAATGCAAAGGTTTCCAAAACTCAAAGAAGGGAATTTAAATTTTTTTGCTAGAGATAACACCATGGGTTTTCCAAACCCGCCCGGGGATCCCTTTTGTGCCCCAAAAAATGGGGGGATTTTTGCCCCCCTGCTCTTAGATAAACAAACAGGAGGGGGGAAAGAGGGAAGAGCAGGGGCGAATTTTCCCCCGGGGAAAACCTTTTTGTGGGCAATTTTTTTTAAAATTTGGAAAAAACCTAAACTTTTTTTATTTTTTTTAGACAACTCCTTTTAAATATTTGTTTAAAAATTGCAGTTGCTTTAAATTAAAAGGGGAGTCACTTCTCTTTCCTTTTTGGTTTCCCTTCCCCCAATTTTTAAAATGCTTTTGGAATATTTTCACATCAATAATTTCATTCGATGGTGGGCCGGGCATAAAATAACATCACCCATTTAAAAAAAACACCAGAACTAAAAATCTGGGTGAATTTGAGAATTTAAGAAAACTCAAAATCATAAGAGGAGGAAGGTAAAAAGTACTACCCCCTAGTATAAGACTCCATTCCCAAAGGATTTCCTGACCTTAGTATTAGTGTTCACTGTAGAAAATATGTTTCATTTACATAAAAATCTCATCACCCAACCTGTTCTTATTTTTTTTTGTAAACTTTAGTACATTTTTTTTCTCCCCCCATGTGGGGTCCTATAGCTGTAACTTTGAATTTGCCCAAAACTTACATCCCCGTGAACATTCATTTCAGGGTTTTGTTGATTAAAAAAAAAAAAAATTTTCACTTCCAAATCATTGTATTTTTGTATCTTGGGACTCATTTTCCCCGTTTTAAAACCTATTTTTTTTTTCCAAGGGTCAATTATAATTCTGCTTGTGGGAAACAACTGATGGAATTGTCACCAGACTCATCCATGTTTTTTTTTAATTTAGATTTTTTATACAATATGTATTTAAAAAAGTGAAACTTTCTAAATAAGATAAGTTTTAAAAAATTCCAAAATTTAATAAAAAAATCAAAAAACTCTCAGATGCAATGACAAAAGTAAATCAAACTAAATCACAGTAAAAAAAAAAATATATTTTTAAAATTTTTTACCTTATCAAAATTTAAAAAAAGTAAAAAAAATTAAAAAAAAATGATGGGGAAAAATAAAAACCCATAAAAGTGGGCACTAAATTTAGGATCAAAGTTAAATTTAAAAAATAAAATTAAAAAATTTTATATAGGCCCCCCATGCAAAAGGCCCAAAAAAGAAATCAAATACAAACAAAGAACAAAGGTACACATATATATACACAATAATAATGTAGGTAGAATAATACTAGCAAGGAAAAGAAAAAAGTGCGTAACCAGTGTCAATAACCAACAATGTAGTCAATCAAATGCATAACACAGTGATACATAGACAATGATACGCAAAAATCTAAAGTGCCAATGCTTAATAATAAACTAAAGTATAAATACTAAAGTGAAACAGTGCCATGATCAAACATTAATCATACTATATACATAAGTCTAAAGTGCCAATGCTTAGCAATAAACAAAAATATAAAAAATAGGGTAGCACAATGCCATAAATCAAAAATTGTGCACAGTATACAAACGGTCTAAACATGACTACAATTACCCACTGCAGAAAACCCAACGCGATTACCCAAATACAATTACCCACTGCAGAAAACCCCCTTGACAAAGCACGCAAGCGAAACGCTTGTCGGGTTTTCTGCAGTGGGCAATTGTAATCATGTTTTGACCAGGAGTGATTGCTGTCACCCAACCATGTATTTGTCCAACAGGTGCGTATACTAGTGCATATTTATACTAGACTCATTACATACAGACAAACACCTATATTAATTAGCGAATAAAAAGCATATAAAACATAATTAATAAAACACCAAAAGAAAAAATAGTAGGTTAAAGTAAAAATACAATCTTTATAGAAATGAAAGAAATATAAAATAAACACATAAAATTAATACATATAAATATCAAGACAATACAACACCACCAGAAGAACCAAATCCTAATGATGAAGCGAAACACGTGTTGGGATTCCTGTCTAAATACTGCATCCCTGTAGTCTTTACTACTCAGGTTATGCATTTATTTACTCTATATTTATGCTGTACTTGATTAATTCCAAGTCACCACTACACTTAATAAGGGTATTTTACCTACATGTGTTTACTACTTGGGATTCTCAGTATTTGGTTCCTCTGTTGGTGTTGTATTGTCTTGACATTTATATGTATTAATTTTATGTGTTTATCTTATATTGATTTGATTTCAATTAAGATTGTATTTTAACTTTAGCATACAATTTTTCCTTTTGGTGTTTTGTCCATTACATACAGAGCAATATATTTCAAGTGTTTATTTTAATGTGAATGATTACAGCTAATGAAAATTCCAAAATTCAGTGTATCAGAAAATTAGAATAATGTAGACTAATAAAAAAAAAATTGTTATTCAGAACTGCGGGCCGTCTAAAATGTCAGTATAGTACATGCTCAATGTGCTGTCGGGGCTCCTTTTGCATGAATTACTGCATTAATGCAGTGTGGTGTACGGGCGATCAGCCTGTTGCACTGCTGAGGTGTTATGAAAGCCCAGCTTGTCTTGATAGCACCCTTCAGTTTGGCTGCCTTGTTGGCTCAGGTGTCTCTCATCATATTTTCTCTATGGGGTTTAGGTCAGGTGAGTTTGCAGACCAATCAAGCACAGTGATACTGCAGTTATTAAACCAGGTATTAGTACTTTTGGCAGTGTGAACAGGTCCCAGGTCCAGCAGAAAAATGAAATTCCCACCTTCATAAAACTTTTCAGCAGAGGTAAGCATAAAGTGTTGCGCTGACCTTGGACTTGATTTAATACAGTGGACTAACACCAGCAGATGACTTGTCTCCCCAAACCATAACTGATTGTGGAAACTTCATACTGGACCTCAAGCAACTTAGATTGTTGCCTCTCCACTCTTCCACCAGACCTTGACTTCTGAAAAATTTACTTTCATCTAAAAACAGGACTTGACACTGAGCACAGTCAAGTCTTTGTTCTCCTTAGCACAGGTAAGACACTTCTGACGGTATATCTGGGTCATGTGTAGCATGATACAAGAAATGCGACATTTGTAGCCCATGTCCCAGATACGCCATCTGCAGTCCACTGCTTTTCACTCTCCTAAATTCTTGACTAACCTTTCTTGACAATCCTTTCAAGACTGTGCTCATCCCTGTTACTTGTGCACCTTTTTCTACCACACTTTTTTCTTTTACACACCTTTCCATTAATATGGTTTGATACAGCACTCTGTGTACAGCCAGCTTCTTCAGCATTGACCTTATGTGGTTTCTCCTCCTTGTGGCGGGTGTTGATGACTGTCTTCTGGACAACTGTCAAGTCAGCAGTCTTCCCCATGATTGAGCAGGGTACTGAACCAGATTGAGGGATCATTTAAAGCTTAGGGTATGTTCACCCAACGTAATGTCAGTCTGTACTTCAGCGCGTAATTTCACTTCAATACATCCAAAGTACAGGCCGACAATACCGTAATTCATATCTCTCAATCAGAGCTATGATTACCTGTTCTTTCCCCCAGCGCACAAAACGAGCCCAGGAAAGAGCTGACATGTCAATTCTTCCCAGCGGTTATATGCTGGGGAGGCAGTCAGTGAGAGGCCTTAGAGGTACGCACTAGCCAGCGCATACCTCTGAAGCTGCGGGTGTACAGTACGCATCCCTATACGCAGTTCACACTGCCATGTGAATATACCATTGCATGTGACACCATGAGTAAAAAATACTGAACTTTCTCACATTATTCTAATTTACTGGACTTTGGGTTTTCATTAGTTGTAAGCCATAATCATCCACATTATAAGACATAAATGCTTGAAATATACCACTCTGTCTGTAATGAGTCTTTATCCCAAAAAAGTAACGGTGTGGACAATTATAATACAATTCAAACTTTACTGTTTCATTTTCCATATATACAAGAACTCTATTTGAGCCAATAGTATAAGAATACTTGCTGTAGTGAAGTAGCAAAACACCCATTTATGTCATAGGCAGTCCCATTCAAAAGGAAGTCCAATTCAAAACGGTGTGCGCGTGGAAGCTGATTGCAGCCTGTCCTCCAGCTATCTTCAGCTACCCTGTTTCCCCGAAAATAAGACACCCCCGAAAATAAGACGTAGAGCATTTTTTTTTTATGCAATTCAGAGTTTGGCTGCTTATGCTGATGTTTGTGATGAAATCACTACAGTATATTAATACATGTTGATTTTTTGTTCAACAATAAATGTGAATTCTTGTTCTTAAAAAAATAAGACATCCCCTAAAAATAAGTGTTAGCTTGTCCTTAGGAGCAAAAATTAATATAAGACACTGTCTTATTTTCGGGGAAACAGTGTACCTACATGGACACAATTGTTTCGTCTTGAATGGGACTCCCTTTTGAATGGGACTGCCTATGACATAAATGAATGATTTGTTACTTTAGTACCGAAAGTATTCTTATACCATTGGCTCAAATGGAGTTCTTGTATATGTGTAAAATGAAACAGTAAAGTTTAAATTGCATTATAATTTTCCACACTGTTACTTTTTTGGTATATTCACTAGAGAAGTCGGTGAGAAACTCCAAAAAGTGGGCTTACCATTTATTGTCACAAATACATTTAAGAAATGTGCAGTATATGTGGAGTACAGTGATTTTGCACACTGATACTGAATAAAGTGAATTAAGACCAAATATGTCATTTGAGGAAATAGCTGAGATCACGGACAGGCAGGCAGAGCTGGTTAGTTTCACAGGAAGTGAAAACCCCAATAGATAAGCGGAGGCAGTTGGTTAGGGCTCGGATAGCTCTAAAGAAGAAGTTATTTTTCAAAAAAACTTGAAAGAAGGAAGCCAGTTTGTTTGTTTGTTTTCACATGCATCTATCTTATCAGAATACGTGAAAGTCTTGCAGATACCAAGAGGACTAAGAAGTCCACCACAACCTATTTTACTACAACATTACATAACAAACAGAGAAATGGTTCACTATAGGAAATAAATACTCGCCTGATCTTATGTATTTAATTATACAACACCTGTAAATTAATATTGATAATACAAAAAAAGAGATATAACACTTAGAGGAAGAATTCAGGAAGACAGTCACAGAAGAACAAGATAATCAATCAAATATAGAAATGAAAACAAATGTGGATAAGTTACAAATACAATTATTGCTAAATAAACTAAAGAAATTTGATTGGGATACCTGGGATTACCTCCATAACCGCGTATACACCTGGGTGGAGAAGCGAAGAAAAATCAGATGTTTTAAAAAACCTATTGGTGACAGAAGTACAAGTGATACAAATTCATCAGAATCTGGAGGGGAACCTATGCAATGACGCTCGACTATAAAGAAGAAAGATAAAAAAAGCTATAAGTTTTTTTAGTAGAGAACAGCTCCCAAGATGATACAAATCCTGGAGACAACTTTGGCAAAAACTCAACAAAATGAAAGCAGCAAGCTGCAGAAAGCAAAGTCAGGAAAAGAATGTAGAAGGATTAGCCATTAACATCTCTAACGAACTTTCCAAGGCCCAAGTGTCGGTCACTAATAAAGGCTTGAATTTTGTTCCAACAATACAGAACCATCTATTTAATTTTAATGTGGACTTCTACAAGTTATGTAGAAATATGAGATGTAAAATGTTCTTTCAAGATGCAACTAGAATGACTTCCACTGACAGTGATTTCACTAAAAAATGATATAAAAACAGTCAGTTCGATCCAGATCTAATGTGTGATCCTTTGGAGATGTGTCAACAGTTAGTTGTGACTAAAGTTACCAAAAAATTGGGACAATCATAAATTTGAGAAATATTGTAATCTCAATACGAGAGAACATTAGGCAATTTAGGAACTGTAGAATGAACAGTCCTTGATAGTGAAGAAAGCCGACAAAGAGGGAGCAACAGTTGTGATGGACACCAGCCAATATTAAAAGAAGCAGAAGAGCAATTATTGGATACTACTATCTATTGCCAACTAAAAATGAATCCTACTAAAGAACTTACCACATTAATGGAAAATATACTCAAAAAGTTGTGGGGAAAGGCCTTATTTCAATGAACCTTAAAATAATTTAATTAACTGACAACCGTGCTCTAAATTGTTCCTAAAGTCCACAAATCCGTTGAGTTCCTAATTGAACCCCAGATGATTTACGTTGATTCTTTCCTTCAGAAAAGAACAAGAAGGGATCCTGTATTCTTATGTGATACAGGACAATTCTTGAAGGCCATCAAAGACCTAAACTGTTCTGATATTATCTTCCTATGCACTTTAGGCATTAAATTGTTGTATACCAATATCCTGTATCAAGAAAGTATAGAAGGCAGAGGCGTTTAGTGAAGATGCCTCACTGTCAAATGCCCAGATAACGTTTATTATGTCTTTATTAGATATTATATTGACATGCACTTTTTTCAGATTTGGTGAACAACTACAGGTAAATACTACCGTACAAAAGTTTGGGGTCACTTAGAAATGTCCTTATTTTTGAAAGAAAAACCAATTTTTTCAATGAAGCTAACATTAAATGACTAAAATACATTCTATACATTGTTAATGTGGTAAATGACTATTCTAGCGGCAAATGTCTGGTTGTTATTGCAATACCTACATAGGTGTATAGAGGCCCATTTCCAACAACCATCACTCCAGTGTTCTAATGGTACATTGTGTTTGCTAACTGTGTAAGAAAGCTATTTGATATTTTGAAAACCCTTGAAAACCCTTGTGCAAGGATGTTAGCACAGCTGAAAACAGTTTTGCTGATTAGAGAAGCTATAAAACTGACCTTCCTTTGTGCTAGTGGAGAATCTGGATCATTACATGTGTTGGTTCGATTAAACTCGCAAAATGGCCAGAAAAGAGAACGTTCATGTGAAACTCGACAGTCTGTTCTTATGCTGAGAGATGAAGGCTATTCCTTGCGATAAATTGCAAAGAAACTGAAGATTTCCTACAACAGTGTGTATTACTCCCTTCAGAGGAGAGCACAAACAGGCTCTAACCAGAGTAGAAAGAGAAGTGGGAGGCCCCGCTGCACAACTGAGCAACAAGACATGTACATTAGAGTCTCTAGTTTGAGAAATCGATGCCTCACAGCCCCTCAACTGGCAACTTCATTAAATAGTACCCGCAAAACACCAGTGTCAGCGTCTACAGTGAAGAGGCGACCCCGGGATGCTGGCCTTCAGGGCAGAGTGGCAAAGAAAACCAATATCTGAGATTGACTAATAAAAGGAAAAGATTAATATGGGCTAAAGAACACAGACATTGGACAGAGAAAGATTGGACAGACGAATCGAAGTTTGAGGTGTTTGGATCACACAGAAGAACATTTGTGAGACGCAGAACTGAAAAGATGTTGGAAGAGTTCCTGACGCCATCTGTCAAGCATGGTGGAGGTCATGTGATGGTCTGGGTTTGCTTTGGTTCTGGTAAAGTGGGAGATTTTTTCACAGGCGGCCCCGCAGCCCGCAGGTCTGACTGCAGGCGTACGTGTCTCCCCTCGGTTCCCCCTGCACCGGGGACGAGTGGCGGCGCGCTCCGCATGTCGGGCCGCGGGTGCACTCGCTTCCCGGAATCCAGTACTTACCCAGCCGCGCTCCTGTCCAAGCTTGGCTCTCTGCCGGCTGCTGCGAGTGCTCCCGTCCCCTAGGGCGCGCGCGCGGCAGTTCTTCCAGATTTTCAGGGCCCGCGCGCCGGTAATTGGTTCATTGCCGGCTGCCGACCCTATATAATAGTACCACCTCTGGCACTTCCTCGCCAGATATTTTGTGCTCTCAGCCATAGAGAAAGCGTTCCAGAAGTGCGTTCTAGTGCCTCCTGCGTTACCGACCCTTTCGCTACGTTTCTTGATCACGAACCTTCGTCAACTGTCCTAACCTGTCTGCCTGTCCACGGCTACGAGTTTGGTGTTACGATTTGGTACCTCGCCGCACCTCAGCTGCCACCGCAGGCTAGTCGCACTAAGGGTAACGACCTGGTAGGACTCCCGCCGCAACAAGCCTATCCTGCCTTTCAGCGGGCTCTGATGAATACCGGGTCCTACTTAAACCTTGCTCCCTGGAACGGCCGTTACCACTGCTTGCGGTGGTCCAGAGGATCCACTACTCCAGCCGTTACAGTTAGATCCGGCCATGGATCCCGCCAAGGTGCCTCTGCCTAGTATTGCAGACCTCACGTCCATTGACGCCCAGCAGATACTGTGGGCCCCAAGCTTCGACTTTCTCTACCATCCAAGTTCAAGGGGGAACCTGAAACTCTGCAGGGGTTTCATCACCCAGTGCTCCATGCATGTTGAACTTATGGCCGACCAGTTCCCCACAGAAAGGTCAAAAGTGGCATTCGTGGTTAGTTTACTTTCCGGGAAGGCCCTGGCTTGGGCAACACCCCTCTGGGACAGAAATTCCGTAGCGTCTTCGAGGAACCGGCGCGTGCGTCATCCGCCGAGACGGCGCTCCTGATTCTTCATCAGGGTGACTCTTCCGTGGGAGACTATGCCGTTGAATTTCGCACCATGGCCTCGGAGCTTTCCTGGAACGACGCAGCGCTTTGCGCCACCTTCAAGAAGGGTCTATCCAGCAGAGTGAAAGACGCACTGGCCACTAGAGACCTTCCGTCTTCTCTGAGCGAACTCATCCACCTGGCCACCCGCATTGATGTACATTTCGCCGAGAGACAGGAGGAGCTCTACCAAGAACGAGACGCCAAATGTCTCCATCGGTTGCCTCCACTAGCCCCTGTGTTCCAGAAGCACCCGCTGTTGTTTACACAGCCTTCCAGTGAGGAACCCATGTAGGTGGACCGGGTCCACTTATCGGAACAGGAGCTGTCCCACCGCCGGGTGGAGAATCTTTGTCTTTACTGTGCTAGCCCGGGTCATTTCCGCCGAGTCTGCCCGCAACGTCCGGGAAACGATTGAACCTAGGTCTCGTGGGAGAGGCGTCTCTAGGTGATAATTTTTCCTCTCCACGACTGACGATGCTGGTGGAAGTCACAACGGACACTGGCCTCTCGTTTCAGGCCCCTACCTTCCTGGATTCTGGGTCTGCCGGGAATTTCATCCATGCCTCCCTGGTATCCCGTTATCGTCTGCCGCTGGTCCAGCTCGAAAAACCTTCGGTGATTTAATAGGTCGGTGGGGAGCTTCTGAGCGACTCCGTCCAGTACATGATCAGGCCGGTGTCCCTGCAGGTGGGGGCCTTGCACAAGGAGAAGATCTCCTTCCACGTGCTTCCTCTGTGATCCTTTTGGGGCTTCCATGGCTGCAACGTCATGCCCCTACGCTCGACTGGAGGACCGGTGAAGTCATGTGTTGGGGACCGGATTGCCAGAATCTCTGTCTGGTCGCACCCCGCCCAGGTTTCTCCGCAGTCACTCTCCAAGCCTCTGCCAGGCCTGCCAGCAGAATACCAGGACCTTGCTGATGTGTTTTCGGAGAAACAGGCTGAGACGCTGCCACCCCATCGGCCCTATGATTGTCCGATTGACCTTCTCTCCAGGACCTGTCCCCCTATTGGGGAAGGGTTTATCTGTTATCTGTACCCGAGACTCAGGCCATGTTGGCCTACATACAGGAGAACTTGCAGAAGGACTTTATCCGCAAGTCCGCTTCCCCAGCCGGAGTCGGTTTCTTCTTTGTTGAGAAGAAGGATGGCTCTCTCTGCCCTTGCATCAATTACAGAAGCCTTAATAAGATCACCGTGAAGAACCGTATCTGTTACCTCTAGTTGCGGAGCTCTTTGACCGATTCCGGGGAGCCAAGATCTTCTCTAAACTAGACCTCGGGGAGCGTACAACCTCGTTAGGATTCGAGAGGGCGATGGATGGAAGATGGATTTTAACACACGTGACGGACACTTTGAATATTTGGTGATGCCTTTTGGGCTGTGCAACGCCCCCGCCGTCTTTCAGGAATTCATTAACGACATCTTTAGAGACCTCCTTTACACTTGTATCATCGTCTACCTGACGACATACTGATTTTTCACCTGAGCCGCAGACCCATCAGTTGCAGGTACACCAGGTACTGAGACGTCTCCGCAGTAATCAACTGTACGCCAAGTTAGAGAAATGCCTGTTTCATCGGACAAGTCTTCCATTCTTGGGCTACATCGTCTCGGATAAGGGCCTGCAGATGGATCCAGATAAATTGTCGGCCGTTCTGCAGTGGCCTCGACCAGTCGGTCTTAAGGCTATTCAGCACTTCTTGGGGTTCGCTAATAACTATCGGAAATTTATTCCCCATTTTTCTACACTGGTGGCACCGATTGTGGCCCTCACTAAGAAGAACGCCAACCCGAAACTCTGGTCACAGGTGTCCGAAAGGGCATTTCTGGAGCTTATGTCGGCTTTTGCCTCAGCACCCATCCTGTCTCGCCCGGACCCGGAGAAACCTTTCTCTTTGGAAGTGGATGCCTCTTCCGTAGGGGCAGGGGCGGTTCTCACGCAAAAAGGGCCCAAGGGCAGAACTCTCACATGCGGGTTCTTCTCCAAGACCTTCTCTCCGGCAGAGAAGAATTACGCCATCGGGGACCGGGAATTATTAGCCATCAAGTTGGCCCTGGAGGAATGGCACCACCTCCTGGAAGGGGCTCTTCATCCAATTGATGTCTACACAGATCACAAAAATCTTCAATATCTCCAGTTGGCTTAACGTCTTAATCCTTGCCAGGCCAGGTGGTCGTTGTTCTTCTCGCGCTTTGACTTCCGGATTCACTTCCGCCCGGCAGAAAAGAACATCAAAGCCGATGCCCTCTCCCACGCCTCCGATACTATTGGAGAAGAACCCGATCCTCAGCATATCATACCCCCAGAACATTTGGTTCACGTTGCTCAGGTGGATCTCCAACAGGTTCCTTGGTGTAAGACTTATGTGCGTCCGGCTCTCCGGAGAAAGGTTCTAAAATGGAGGCACTGCTCCCTGGTGGCCAGGCCCCCTGGTGCACGGAAGACATAACAGCTAATCTCCTGCTTCTATTGGTGGCTGGCTCTTGCAAAGGACACAAGAGAATTTGTGGAATCCTGTACCACCCGTGCCCAGGACAAGAGGCCCCATCGTGGCCCATCAGGCCTACTGCACCCCTTGCCCACGCCTGATTCACCATGGTCCCAGGTATCTATGGGTTTCTTCACCGATCTTCCTCCATCCTCTGGCAATACTGCGATCTGGGTGGTCACGGACCGATTTTCAAATATGGCACACTTTGTCCCATTGCCAGGTCTACCTTCCACTCCTCAGCTTGCCGCCCTCTTCTTTCAGCACATCTTCCGTCTACATGGTCTCCCACGTCACATTGTCTCAGACCATGGGGTACAGTTTGTCTCCAGGTTCTGGTGCGCCCTCTGCTCCCGGTTACAAGTAAATTTGGACTTTTCCTCGGCTTATTACCTGCAATCCAACGGTCAGGTGGAGAAGATCAATCAGATCCTTGGCACTTATCTTCGCCATTTTGTTTCAGCCCGACAGGATAATTGATCTGGTTTATTGCCGTGGGCGGAATTCTCCTATAACTCCCTGGACTTTGAATCTACTGGCACTACACCTTTCTACCTAGTCAATGGACTGCATCCCTGCCCACCCCTGCCGCTGCCTTCTGTCTCCGAGGTTCCTGTGGTGGACACCCTGGTCCGGGATATGACTGCCATTTGGGAGCAGACTCTCCAGTCCCTACAGCAAACGACAGCCCGCATGAAGGCCCAGGCGGACAAGAAGAGAAGACCGTCTTGCTCCAGGAGATAAGGTGTGGCTTTCTGCCAAGTACATCCGGCTCAAGATACCCAGTTATTAATTAGGTTCACGGTTCCTGGGGCCTTTCGAGGTGTTGCAGCAGATCAATCCGGTGGCCTATAAGCTCCGGCTCCCTCCTACTAGGTGGATCCCGAATTCCTTCCATGTCTCCCCCTGAAGCTGAGGCATCCAACGTGTTCGCAGTGAAAGAGATTCTGGCCATGAAAACTATCAGAGGGAGGGGACATTTCCTCATCGACTGGGAAGGATTCGGGCCTGAAGAGAGATCTTGAGAGAGGGAGGATAACATTTTGGACTGTGACCTAGTACGGAAGTTCCTTCTTTCCAGAAAGAAGGGGAGGCCTAGGGGAGGGGGGGTACTGTCACGAGTGGCCCCGCAGACCGCAGGTATGACTGCGGGCGCACCCGTGTCCCTTTGGTTCCCCCTGCACCGGGGCCGCGGGCGCACTCGCTCCCTGGGAGCCAGTACTTACCCAGCCGCGCTACTGTCCCCGCACGGCTCCCTGCCGGCTGCTGCACGCGCTCCCGTCCCCTAGCGCGCGGCAGGTCTTCCAGATCTAAAGGGCCAGCGTGCCTGTAATTGGTTATTTGCCGGCCACTGACCCTATATAATGGTAACACCTCCGGCACTTCCTCGCCGGATCTATTGTGCTCTCAGCCATAGAGAAAGCGTTCCAGAAGTGCGTTCTAGTGCCTCCTGCGTTACCGACCCTTTCGCTACGTTTCTTGACCACGAACCTTTGCCACCAGCCCTGACCTGTCTGCCCGTCCATGAGTACGAGTTTGGTGTTACAATTCGTTACCTCGGCTGCCACCGCAGGCTAGTCGCGCTAGGGGTAGCGACCTGGTAACCCATCCTGCCTTGCGGCGGGCTTAGACCCTGCACCCTGGCGCGGCCATTACCACCATTTGCGGTGGTCCAGAGGATCCACTACTCCAGCCGTTACAGATTTATACAAGGTAAAAGGGATTTTGAATAAGGAAAACTATCACTCCATTATGCAATTCCATACCATACCCTGTGGACAGTGCTTTACTGGAGCCAATTTCATCCTACAACAGGACAATGACCCAAAGCACACCTCCAAATTATGCAAGAACTATTTAGGGAAGAAGCAGACAGCTGGTATTCTATCTGTAATGGAGTGGCCAGAGCAGTCACCAGATCTCAACCCCATTGAGCTGTTGTGGGAGCAGCTTGACCGTATGGTACACAAAATGTGCCCATCAAGCCGATCCAACTTGTCGGAGGGGCTTCTGGAAGAATAGGGGGAAATTTCTCCAGATTACCTCAGCAAATTAACAGCTAGAATGCCAAAGGTCTGCAATGCTGTAATTGCTGCAAAGGGAGCATTCTTTGACAAAAGCAAAGTTTGAAGTAGAAAATTATTATTTGAAAAAAATCATTATTTCTAACCTTGTCAATGTCTGGACTATATTTCTATTCATTTTGCAACTCATTTGATAAATAAAAGTATGAGTTTTCAGGGAAAACACAAAATTGTCTATGTGACCCCAAACTTTTGAATGGTAGTGTATATACAGTTACAGGGGACCTTTATGGGATCTCCTGTAGCCCCCAGTTATGCAGGGATTTTCATCTCTTCCTTTGAGAAAAGACATGTTGGACTTTTCCTTGATTAAGGTTTAGTTTAGGTTTGTGGATGACATCTTCATGCTAGACAGTGTCTACTCATATGGCTGCTGATAAAGCCCAGCCCAGTCTTTCTGCGCAGAGGAGAAGCACATAGGGGACAGAAGTGTGACAAAAAAAAAGTCGTTATACATGTTTAGAATGTCAGATTAGTGTTACTTTTGCTTTCTGTGTTATGACTCTGCAATCTTCTTATGAAAGAAGGCTGGAATAACCTTTAAAGGTATGTTAGGTTTTGTAGCTCTATTAGCTCGTATTGGAAGCCCCCCATACAAAAATATTCCATATCAGAGCAATACCGCACATAGGGCTGTGGAATATGTTAATGTTTATGATAGGATTTGGATATCAGAAACCAAATTAGCACCATATAATTCATCTAGTCAATTTTTAACCCCTTTCCACCGAGGCCTATTTTTTTCACGTTCATTTTTCCCTCCTCGACTCTCAGAACCATAACTTTTTTAGTTTTTCATCTACATAGACAAATGAGGGCTTTTATCTTACGGGACAAGATGTTCTTTCTAATGGTTCACTGTACCATAGAATATACTGGGAAACCGTAAAAAAATTCCAAGTGGCGCAAAATGTGAAAAAAATACTTGCGACATGTTTTCGGGGGTTTTGTTTTTATGGCATTGAATTTTTGGATACATTATGTCTTCTCTGTATTTTACAGCTTGATACAAATCCGGCAATACCAAACATTTAGGGGTTTCATTATGTTTTGTTAACATTTTCTATTTTAAAATTTTTTGCCACAGCACCATTTTCTGCGATCAATACATTTTTTGTACTTCTACCTATGGACTTGAGTGAGGGGCATTTTTGCGGGCTGAAGTGTACTGTTTATTGGCACCAGTTTTTAATACATATGACTTTTTGATCACTTATATTCCGGTTTTCAAGGGACGTGAAATGACCAAAAAATGCAATTTTGCCGTTTTGAATTGATTTTCTTCTAGGGTGTTCAGCGTACGGGATAAATTATGTTATCGAGTTTTACAGATTATTATGTGTAACTTTTTTATTTTTCTTAATTTGTTATATGGCAAAAGGGTGTGATTTGAACTTTTAATATTTTAATTTTTTTTTTACACTTTAAAACTTTGTGTTTTTTTTAAACTTTTTTTTGAGTATTTGGGGGTTTATATAGGGGGGGGGTTTAATAAAGATATTGTTTTTTTAAGATTAGGGGTAAATATGGGATTTTTATTTGTTGTAAAGGGAAGGAGATGGACCTTTAAGGGGGTTTTATTTTGAAAAAGGGAAAAGGCTTTAAATTGAGAGAAAAAAAATAAAAAAAAGTATTGTGTATTTTTATTTATTTGAAAAAATATTAAAGTAATCATAAAATGGGAATATCCCTTAAATAGTTTCCTTTGTATTTTTAGTATTATACCCGGCAGAGATTTTTTTTCCAGATGGGGTTTTGAATTATTACTGATGATTTTCTAAAAAATTTGTTTTTTTGTTGATTTTATTGTGGAATTTTGTTTTCAGGGAAATTTTTATCTTTCAAAAAAGTAATTTTTTTAAATAGCGGGGAGGCAGATCAAAGAAAAATTTCAGTGGTCCCTCTTGTTTTGTTAGGGGATGAGCGTTTAGTTGCTTCTCTTCGGGTATGTGAAGGGGAAATTATAAATTAAGTTTTTCGTTTATTTAAAAGGGTTTTTCCCCGATGACCTTAAAAGTCTATGGGGAGGAAAAACACCTTCATTCTTACACCCAAACAGTAAAAGGATACGTGAAACATTTTTGGCAAAACCTTGGGGTTATAAAAGCCACCGAAAAAAATACAGACCATTCACTATCCCTTCTTGTACCACAGCATACCCTTAAACCCGCATGACCCACAATTAAAAAGTGCCAGAAGGGCCAGTATTATTTAAACCTTAATTTTCTTGAATGGACATTGTTATCATGCCCGGGGGCCACGCATGAGCCCCGAACCGCAGACCAAAAATTAAAAAAGTGCCGGAAAAAGGTTTTTCAACCACCTTTTATTTTAAACTGGACATGACTATCCTTTGTCCTGGGGGGGGGCCCCCAAATTTTGGGGGGGCCCCCAATGGGGGGGGGGGCACCAAACTTGGCATGACCCCCCAGTTTTAAAATTGTGCCAGAAAAAAGGGGAGTCTTTAACCCCATTTTTTTTACGGGGTTTTGGGCTATCTTTTCGGGGACCCAGAAAAATTAAACCTGTCTGCCCACAATTAAAAAGTCCCAAAAAGGAGTCTTTTAACCCACCTTTTAGTTTCATGGGAAAACTTCCCTGTCCGGGGCCACAGCTGGCCCCAACCTGCAGACCCACAGTTTAAAAAAAGCCCAAAAAGGGTCTTTGAACCCATTTAGTTGAACTGGACATTGATATACCTTCCGGGGTACCCTACATCTGTTAAAGTTTTCCTGTACCCCTTGTCAATTCAGGGGAATATTTTATCGCTATTTTGTAGTGCAAGTTTTTTGTAGTTTAATTTAGAAACACAGTTTTAAAAAGGATGGAACCCCCCACGTCTTTTGTTTTCTTTTTTTTTTTATTGTTTTAAAAGGGTTGTCCACCAGGTGCAGCTTTTTTAAAGATCTTGAAAAAAACAAGTCTTTTGCAATATGTGTCCTTTAACATTTGCCCCTACCATTTGTTTCTGCCCACCCACCATCACCCTTGAGCATTCTTGACCAATTGGGTGAGAACAAAAAGTCTGTTAGAAACCACAATTTTTTTAAATGGGCCTGTATTTTGCTGCATTTCACGGGTAAAAATGCCCCCCAAAAAATAAAAAAGCCCTTTAAAAGCCACTCTTGACAATTTGGAAGACAAAAAAATGTCTGTTAGAAACCAAATTTTTTTTATAATGGACCTGTACTATTGCTGCTTTTCAAAGGCAGCTTTGACCCAAAAAATTATAATATACTTTCAGCCACTATTAAAATTGTGGGGGGAGAAATGCCACTTGAAACCCAATTTTCTGTTCCAAGGACCATGTTTATAGCTGTTTCCACAGAAAACAAAAACCCCAAAACCATTGACAATGCGAAAATTCTAAAGATAAAGTGAGTTAATGGAATACGGTTTTGTCATGAAACCTTGGTGTCTTTTACAGTCCCACACCGAAAAAAACCAAAAAAAATGATTTTTTGGGGAAAAGAATAAAAATTGCAGTAAGAAATATCATTTAAAAAAAAAAAAATTTTCAAGGGGCCCTTTTTCTTTGGAAGAGGGTTAAGTAGACCGCAACAAAGGGGGCCCTGGAAATTGGGGGCCAAAAATTTAAAACAGAGATCCATGCCTGATTCATCTTGATGAAAGTCAAACAACCCAAATTTATCGTGGAAAGCCGGTGCTTTGTTGTAATGCTCACCCAGCTGTGCTGAGGTCCGCTCAGTATGACGTTGGGTGGGCAGGAAAAAACACCTCTATGGGTGGGAGCGAGCTCGGGCCATTATCCTTTTTGGGATCCCCGGAAATTAAATTTGGGGTCCGGAACACACCAAAAACAGGGGGGTTTTGGGAAAACCCAGATAGCGGCACCATGTCTTAAGCTGGTCTCTGTGGTTGAATGTGTGCCCTGCATTACTGCGTTGGTGAGGTGGAAAATAAAGATGCCAGAGGTCCCAAATTGGTTCGCCACATTGCTGCTGCTGCTGCCCCGCTAGGGCAAATTGGCACTTACTGCTGTCACTCGCTGAGTTGTTCCCCCGGAAATTGGGGAACGGAGCAGACGCAACGATGTCTCCAGTTGACAATCAGCAGGTCTCCATTTCCTGCATTTTTTCTCTTATTTGGGTGGGTGGGAAAGGAAGTGCTGGTTTTTTTTTTGTACCGGGGGTCCAAAAAGGGGGGCCACCCAGTAACTGTTGTTCTTTTGATGGGCCTTTAAAGCGAGGATCATGTTTGGGGGAAAAAGGAGCATCCAAGTACTCATGTGGGGGGACCTTGTTTTCCCCAAGCTCTGGGTGAGGGGCACTCAAAAGATCTTCCCACTTCCCTTTTCCCCCCTCAAAAATTGAGCCAAAATCTTTCCAAGGCAGGGACGTCGGTAATTCGGTGTCCCGGAAAAAAACCTCATCCCTCCTCTCCGCTTCCTCCAGCACAGCTTCAACACAGCCCTGATTTCCCAGATGAGCCCCGAGACTAGGCGCCGCCTTTCACTAGCCCCGGACCCCGAACCTTTTCCTATGAAGGACCGATAAAATTGTGAAACTGTTGGGCTTGTGATTCGAAGGAGAGAAAGGTTTCCCTGTTGCATTGTTTTCCCTTCCTCCTCTGTCGCCCCGTGGGACCCCGATGTTTCAGAGTGTCCAAGATCTTCCAGAACTAAGTCCCCACAAAGTCTGCTGACAAGGGGTTGTCCCACTGACCCCTTTTTGGGGGCTTCTTTTAAAAATGGCAAAGGGTGGTGCGAGCTCTTTCACCTGCCCATTCTCGGTTGTCAAACCCCGGGGCCACCATGCTTGTCAAGCATGTGTACTTGTCTGGTAATGGCATTGCGCTGCTGCCACAATCGTGGGGGCATGTTGGGGGGTGGGAATTCCAGTGTGTTTCCACGTCAACAATGAGACGGTTTGGGGAGGGCCCACGACCTGAACCGCCAGGCAGGACGAAGAGGGTGGAACGGCGGCAGTGCGAAACTAGACCCCGAGCCTTCCTCGAGGCAGCCAGACCCGGGTGCCTTTAGAAATTTTTTGGGCGACAAGGTTCATGAATGTGCCCGGGAAGGGGTGTGTTTCCCGCCTACCGATCTTAAGAGTGGCCCCAGATTTCGACCGTTTTTTGCACACCACCTTCCCTGGCACAAGGTTCTTGTCACCCCCCCAGCCTCGGTTCGTTGCGGTAGCCGTCCAAAATTCCCCCGCCTGTGTGTTGACGGTCTCCAAGAAGATTATTTCAAAAACGGCCCCGGTTTCTTGGGCCGTTGCCATCAGAGAAAATTGGGGGGGGAAAAAGCCTGCCCATCCCTGTTGTTTTTGAAAACCGTGCGCCGACCTGAAGACACGCACACCGAGACATCACCCAGCTCACCCGTGAGCTGTCACAGGTTTAGCGGCCTTGGCCTGGGTTATAGTCCATTGGGCGGGGCAATGGGCTTTGCCCACAAGAGCGACACGGCTTGAAATTTTGATGCACGTGGCTGGCCAGGGAAGGGAGGCTTTTCTGGCAAAAAAATCTTCGGCATTTTTATTGGGGGCAGGCAAGGGCCTACGTGGGGAACCCCTCTTGTCCACAGACGGAAAGGCAAATTTTTCCCAAGGCCCCAAAAACCTGGAAAAGCCACTTTTAGCTTTTGGCTTTGGGAGGTTTTTGGTTAAAGTGTTTCTTCTGCTCGCAAACCGGGGGGACAGAAAGGGGGGCTGTAGACTGGCCCTGTACGGGTGCAGGTCGTCAAATGGTTTGGGAAAGGGAATGGGTAGCATGGGTCTCTGTGGTGTGATGGTACCGGGATGGGGAGGTGAAGGGAGACTGATCCCTGTCATGGCTTGAAGACATGGGCAGTGAGGAAAAGCTTGGTGGTGGCGGAGGGGAGGAGGCGGGGACAGGGTGTGACAGTGGTTGGGGAAACCGGGGTCGGTGTGGCCTTTTTTTGGCCAAGGTTTTCTCCATTTTTAAAATATGCATTCGTGATGTGACTAGACATGTTAGTGGTGGTTAAAACCCCAAGATTCTTGCCTTCTCGATGCATTTTCGGCAAAGGGGGGAGACACCCCGGGTGAATCAGGGCTTGCCGAAAAAAAGGCCCCGGTTGAGAGGTCCTGGACCTTTTCGGGCGATAAGGAGGGGGTGTTTCCCCGTCGTGGGGGGTGGAATATTCAGCGGACTTCTTGGACCCCCTTCTCCATTTTTTTTTGGGGGGCCCGTCTGAATACCCAGTCTTCCCCCTCGTCCAGTGATGAAGCGCTCGCAAGCAAATTCTGCTGAAAAGACCCCGTTGGATCCGCAATGTCTGTCATCATCATCATCAACACAGGTGACTTCTCGTCCTGACATTCTGCATCCAGGAGCTGCGGGCTACAAGCAAGAGGCACTGCACGGCGTTGCCGATCGCCCGGGATTTTTTTTTTTTTTTTTAAACTGTGTATTTATTGTTTTTCAATCAAAGAATAAAAGACAAATATATAACAGTATAACAGAAGGTCCACATACCGCTGTATCCAGATTAAAATCTCTGTGTCAGGTTATATGTAAAGAATAACAGAGAAAATGGGTATCAAACAAGCCGAGTAGTCACAATTCTGCCGTAGATAGTGATACAAATCGCAGCAGTTAGACCAACAATTGCTTTCAACCTCTATTAGGTAAGTGATCATGTATAGAGAATAAAACAATCATCAAAAAAGACATTATAACACATGGACAGACAAGTACAAGATTACAAAGGGGGGGTTCAGACAAGGGTTAACTAGGGTGAACATTGGAGAGGGAAAGTGTCTGGTCAGGAACCAGTGTGCAATACCACAGTTTAGAGGCGATGGAATTGCATAGTAGTCCCATGGTTTTCCAGTAGATTTTTGAATTTGTCTATCTCATCATCCTAGGAGGGCCGTGAGGTATTCCATCTCGCGGATGTCCATCACGCGACTTATCAGTGTTTTGGTCCTTTGAGAGGGGTCCTGACCCTACCTGTTTTCTTAGAACATTTGCTGCTGTTTACTAAATGTAGCAGTAGGCGAACTTGGACGTCGTAGGACATCGGGAATATAATTCAAGTAATATGTCTTGGGGTTCATAGGGGACATGAATTCCCACCACAGTAACTTTCGGATCATGGATTTTGACTGTTCTTCAAAAGGTTTTTATATTTAGGAACACCCAAAATATATGAGTCAAGGGTTCCTTGCTCAACCCACATCTCCAACAAAGTCAGAACATTAGGATAAAAAGTATGCAGGAGTGTATGGGTATGAATACCAACTCATCAACATTTTATATTGGATTTTCCTTGTAGAGATACAAGAGGAAGACTTTGGCCGCTTGGTACCATATAGTTTGACAGTGTCCAGTGGGATTGGGCGTCTCTACATAGTCCCTTCCCCGATAATCTCAGTAGGGAGTGGATGGGGAGCTTGGTAGGGTCGTGGTCGTCAAAATTTGATATATCGGGGAGATCAGACTCGGCTGTGGAAGAACTTGCTCGGCATAGTTCCTTTCAAAGCTGGTGGGAATCGAAACCGACGTAGAGGACAAGATCTATCAGGAAAATTCTAATCGTAGGTAAGAGTAATGAGTTTGAGGTGGTAATTTGAACTCCTCGTCCTCAGGACTACAAAGTTAAAATCTCTCAGGTCCTGTGGTCTACAACATCTGCAAGCTTAAATATTGCTTTTTATAGATGGCGAATCGATTCTAACGAAGTGGAATTCTGTTTAGAATTTCAGGAAAACTTCGGTTCGGAACGAAGTCGATTTTGGGGTACTTCAGGGTGAACGAAGTGGTGCTTTTGATTGATAAAATGGCTGCGAGCACTGGCCTACATGGGGTCAAAGCACTCTGGGAGGAACAAGGGCATAGCCTGCCTCACCTTTGCAGAGGTGACCCCAATCAGAGACCGGTCGGAATCTGTACATCACAGCACTATATAAGTCCGGGCGCGATGCCCGGGAGCTCACACTCCTCTCACTGTGCTGCATCGGAAGGTGCGCCGCGCTGATATCTCTTACTGAAGAATTGATTTTTTAACAGCGATTTTTGGTGGGGTGTCTCAGCTTGTCTCAGAGACTGTTCTCTTAATGTTTCTATTTTCTAATTTTTTGGGGTATTGGATCTGAAATCCAGTGGCGTCCATATGCAGCTGCATATACATTCAATATCCAAGTGGGATCTAAGCAGTTCCTGTTGTATTCATTAAAAAGAAACATGCGTTTTTTACAATACAAGATACCACTTCTTTTTTGGCTGCTCAATTCTATAGCGGCAATTTACATCCATGGTTAATTAAGCGTGTGTTTTTTGCTTGTGTGCTGACCCCAAGAAACCGTCTTTTCAACAGCCAAAATATTATAATTTTTCCTGTAGCCTAATTCACAAGCAAAGGTAAATTACAACTGTATCTCTTGTTGTGTGGCGTAAAAAACACGCAATTGTAACAGCAACAAAGCATACATTTGTGCGGCTCAATTCTTTGGCGCAATTACATCCAGGGGTTAATAAGCGTTGTATATGCTGGTGTGCTGCCCAAGATACCATCTTTTTCAACGCCAAAATATATAAAATTTTCCTGTAGCCTAATTCACAAGCAAAGGTTCATTTCAACTGTATCCTCTTGTTGTGGTGGCGTAGAAACACGCAATTGTAACACCTACAAAGCTACTTAGTTTTGTGCGCTCAATCTTTGGGCGCAAGTTTACATCCAGGGTTAATTAAGCGTTGTTATGCTGTTGCTGACCCCAAGAAACCGTCTTTACACGCCAAATATATAAATTTTTCCCCTGTAGTCCTAATTGCACAAGCAAAGGATAATTACAACTGTATCTCTTGTGAGCGTAGAAAACACGCAATTGTAACACGCTACAAAGGGCCCTAACCTTTTTAAGTGGTTTTGTTTTTGTGCCGGCTCAATTCATTGGCGCAATTTTACATCCAGGGTTAATTAAGCGTTGTTTTGGCTGGTGTGCTGACCCCAAGAAACCGTCTTTTTCAACGCAAGAAATATAATTTTTCCTGTAGCCTAATTACAAGCAAAGTCAATTACAACTGTATCTCTTGTGTGTGGCGTAGAAAACACGCAATTGTAACACTCTACAAAGCTACTAGTTTGGCGGCTCAATCCTTTTGCGGCAATTAAATCCCCAGTTAATTAAGCGTTGTTTTGCTGGTGAGCGAACCCCAAAAACCGTCTTTTCCACCTGCCAAAATATATAAATTTTTTCCTGTAGCCTAATTAACAAGCAAAGGGATCAATTACACTGTATCTCTTGTTGTGTGGCGTGAAAACACGCAATTGTAACTCGCTACAAAGCAACTAGTTGTGCGGCTCAATTCTTTGGCGCAATTTTACATCCAGGGGTTTAATTAAGCGTTGTTTTGGCTGGTGTCTGACCCAAGAAACCATTCTTTTTCAACGTCAAAATATCTAAATTTATCCCTGTAGCCTAATTCACAAGCAACAAAGTTAATTACAACTATATCTCTTGTTGTGTGGCGTAGAAAACACGCAATTGTAACACGCAACAAAGCAACTAGTTTATGGGGCTCAATTCATGGCTCAATTTACATCCATGGTTAAGTAAGCGTTGTTTGCTGGAGTGCTGTACCCCAAGAAACCGTCTTTTTCAACGCCAAATATATAAATTTATCCTGTAGCCTAATTCACAAGCAAAGGTTAATTACAACTGTATCTCTTGTTGTGTGGCGTAGGAAAACACGCAATTGTAACACGCTACAAAGCTACAGTTTTGTGCGGCCAATTCTTTGGCGTCAATTTTACATCCAGTGGTTAATAAGCGTTGTTTTTTGCTGTGTGCTGACCACCCAAGAAACCTCTTTTTCAAACCCAAAATATATAAAATTTTCTTGTAGCCTATTCACAAGGCAAAGGTTAATTACAACCTGTAACTCTTAGATGTTGGCGAAGAAAACACGCATTGTAACACGCAACAAAGCAACTAGTTTGTGCGCTCAATTCTTTTGGGCCAATTTACATCAGTGGGTTTAATTAAGCAATGTTTGAATGGTGTGCTGAACCCAAGAAAACCGGTGCTTTTTCAACGCCAAAATATTATAAATTTTTTTCCTTACCCTAATCACAAGCAAAGGTTAATTCAACGTTGTATCTCTTGTTGTGTGGCGTAGAAAACACGCAATTGTAACATGCTACAAGCTACTAGTTTGTGCGGCTCAATTCTTTTGGGCCGCAATTTACATCCAGGGGTTAATTAAGCATGTTTATGCTGGTGAGCTGACTCCCAAGAAACCGTCTTTACATGCATACGCCAAAATATATAAATTATTCCGTGTAGCCTAATTCACAAGCAAAGGTAATTACAACTGTACTCTTGTTGTGTGGCGTACAAACACGCATTGTAACACGTTACAAATCTACAAGTTTGTGCGCCAATTCTGGCGCAATTTTACATCCAGGGTTAATTAAGCCGGTTGTTTTGCTGGTGTTCTGACAAAATAAACCGTCCCCGTTTTTCAACGCCAAAATAATATACATTTCTCCTGTATCCTAATTCATGTGCCGAAGGTTATTTAAGCCTGTTTGTGCTTTTACATTTATTAAAACACACAGTGTTTTTAAACGACACATACAAGTAAATTATTCCTGGCCATTTTGGGAGCGCAATTTATATCCAAGGGTTACCCATCTTGTTACTGGGTTCATTTGGTAGTCAAAAACAGGGTATATTTATCACATACAGAAAATCTTCTTCAATCAGTGTCTTACATTTAGAACAAACAGTATGTCAGACAGAGAGGTGGGCAGGCCCTACACCTGCGATGTCACATCTCTCTATCTCTCTAGTATCTGAGCGCTGTCGCAGCACAGCAATGGGGTCTCGTTGCGCAGGTCAGGGTAACTCGGTGAGGCCAACAACTGCCGCTGTCAGTGATCTCCTGTGCGAGGCCGGTGACTGACTACAACCCAATGGTTCTTTATTGGGTTTGACTAGGTCATCCTCTTCCTCCCAGATGACATCTGACAAACTCCAGCCAAGGAGTCCGTGGGAAACCACAGACAACCAACCCTTAGTTGGCATGGGCCCGTAGCGGGTCAGCGGCCCTACCTTTCCTCAGCCCGCTCTGTCCCATCCGGTTTCCCTCACCAGAGAATCTACTATGTGTCTGGGCTCAGCGCCATATATGAGGCTAGGGATGAACAATTTTGAGGAGGGCATTCAGCAGCTACTTGGCACGTAGAAATGGGGCCAATATCGCCTGCTTTCTTGCAGTAGGCGCAAAGTATAGATGTGGAGAGTGGCATGGGATGTCAGTGTTTGAGAGGTCAGCCTCGGCATACCAGATCGGTGATGAGGACAGCAGTGACGATGAAACACAAATAGATGATGTGTGTAGCCCCATCCGCCACTTGAGAGACGGTGAGGCAAGGGCTCATCATCGTCAGGAGAAGAGGGCTCATCTTGCGCATCAGGCAGCAGCGCAGCCAGCAATGTGGGTCCGTGTGGCCGTGAGTCAGCAGATAGCGCTCTCTATCTGTACTGTTCTTTTTGGTCGGAGCCCATAGCGGCCCACGGGTAAAAACCCGCATCGAAGGTCCAAGAAAGTAGCATCACAGTGGGCTCTGAGTCAGCGGCGGCAAGTAGTCCACTCAGTGCGGAGCGTTGGCGGTAAAATCCGATACTCGGCGGTTGTGGCAGTTCTTTGCTAAGACACCCGGAGGAGCCAATATGGGTATAAGTAGAATCTCTGGGAAGAAAGTTAAGCGTGCAGGGAGCTAAAGTTGGCACCACGGCTCCCTGCGTCAACACATGCAGTGTCACCATCCGTGGCCATGGGAGAAACTGGCTCAGATGTGGTGGTCCATCCTACCGCCGCAGCAACAGAAGCAGCAGCAGCGTCCAGTGGCATTCATGCCAATTGCAGCCAGTCAAGGCTCCATCACCTCTGCAGAAGGTGGAGATGTTTCTCTTTTGACATCATCTCCCGGTCCAGATGCTCCTGCTCTCGCTACTCATGGTCGCCAGCAGTCCGTTTCCAGCGAGGCGATTGCAAAGAGACAACAGTAAGCGTCCAACCATCCTAAGGTGCAGCAGCTGACCGTGCTCCTGTCCAAGTTGTTGGTACTGCAGTCTATCCCTTTCCCAAATGGTGACACTGCACCCCGTTTTTTTTTTTTCAAGAACTAATGGCTTGTGCCGAGCCGAGATTGAGAGTTCCAAGTCGTAATTTCTTTTCCAAAAAAGGCAGTACCAGTTCACGTCATAAATATGTTAGAACAGAAGGTGGCGGAGTTCTTGAGCTTATCGGTTTGTTCCAAGGTGCACTGCATCGCGACGACTGTAGCTGTAACTACGGTCAGGCCAGTACATGTCCTTTACAGCCCACTGGGGAATGTGCTACCCAGCCCAGGCACACCAACAAACCTTTGACATAACGCCGCTTTCTCCTCCACTTGTTCAAACTGCTGCACCTGTTCCAATGTCGCCTCCTCCTCCTCCACCACCCACCACCATCTCAGCCTCCACAAGTACTGCTCCATCAAACCACATGTGTAGGGCACAGCGGTGTCATGCAGTTCTACACCTGCTTTCCTCTTCGAACAAAGTCACACAGGGGAGAACTGCTCCCCACATGCAGCAAGAATCGATGTGGGCTTTTCGGGGGTCCGCGCCAACTGCAAATCGGAACCATGTGGACGACATCATGGGAGGAACATGGTGGTCCGCGCTGCAGCAGGGCCCCATGAGGGATGTCCAGCTCCCTGCATGGCGCACGTGTTCATCTGGTTGTGAAAAGTTCCTTAATCGTCACCGATTCAGAACATTCTGAAAAAAAGGCCAGAAACTGTGCATGCACTTCATCATTCGTACAAAGCCATGAACAACCTCCTCGAGTTGCAGCGCATGAACGGCCTCCCCCAACACACTCTGATATGCGATGTTTTCCACCCGTTGGAATTCCAGCCCTGCCACATGTTTGGACCGACTGTATGAACATAGAAAGGCCATTAACTATTTTTTGATTATCAGTCAACAAGAAGTACTCCCCTGTGTAACTTTGATGTCAGCCCCAGTGGCAGCTCAGCTGTGACACCCTGCCGTTTGTTATTTGTCAGTCCGCCAGACTACGTAGAATAACATCATTCCACTGCTTCATGTCCTGGAACAGATGGCTGAAAAATCTGTCTGGCAGGGGACTGGAGACGTGCGACTATATCTGTGGCCACATGATCCGGTGGACTGAAAATGGAAGGAGGAGGAGGACATTGGAGCAGAACATTGTCTGGTGAAATGAGTGGATTTTCTACCCAGGTACAAGAGAGGAGGAGCAGGAGCATCTGGATGAGGTGGTGATGGGAGATGAGGAAGACGAGGGCAGATGACCCCCTAGCACCGTGTCAGTATACAGTGGAAATGGAGGCATGAGCCCCTCGTAGTCACTTGTGGCAGATGGCCTGCAGCATGCTTATTTGCCTTGGCTAGTGTACAGCCGAATAGTCAGCAACCGGCCAGAGGGATGACTTTCTGGCTCTCCACCCTATTGGACCCTCGCCACCGGTCAAAATGGGAGCCTTTTACCCAGCTATTGAGAGGAAGACAAACTCAAATACTATAGGTAAATCCCTCCGTATTCAGTTGGCTGCTGCCTATTGCGGCATCGTCCCTCCTCTGACAGGTCTGACCGGGGGGTTCCTCAGCGCTCACGTACTACTGCCGCGGCTCTGGGGGAAGGTGGGGGGGGTAGGAGCAGTACCAGCTCCATCATAGTACCTAATTCTGGAGTCACTGATGGAGCAGCTTCCTTCACCCGCCTAGTTAGAGGCAGTCGCCAGCAGCAGCCACAGCAGCAGCAGGACCTTGAGCAGTCCCTGAACCCAAACAGGTTTGTGGCCTAACTTGGACAGTCACACTGCCACCTCTTTAAAGATCCGCTGGACTACAGACAGCCAACTTGGATGTGTTGGCCGCAACTTGTCCGAGTTTGCAGTGGAGAAGCTATCCTCCCGCCAGTATGTGGTGGCATCAGAGTCGGGTGTTCAGTGCTGCTGGGTCCATCCTTTCCCCAAGGAGAACCAGCTTGTCCACGGGAAATGTGGAACGACTGACCTTTGTCAAGAGAATCAGGCTTGGGGTGGCCAATTTCCACCAAACCAATGCCCTTTGGGGTCATTCGGGCAACTACCTCCTCAGCCCCTATCGATGCCCCCACCCCCTGATCCACACCTTTGACAGTTTTCTCCATCTCCCACCCCCCACTTTACCCAAATGGTATTGCCACCCACCTCAAACCTCTGTATTTTGCCACCTATACCCATCCTGCGCGTTCTGTTTTCCGTACATCCACACTGTGTATTTGCATGTCTGACCTCATGCTGTGGTTTTCTGCTCCATGTCCTCCACACTTGCTTTGCCACTGCCTGACCCCCATGCTGCTGCCCCGTGACCCCGCTCTCAGTCATTGTCCCCTCTGTGGGTTCCCCCCTTTTTGCCACCCCCAAATTCATTTTCCCTGCCTGATCCTGCGCTCTTCGTGACCCCCACACTTGTGATTTGCCACTCGTGGCCTAAAACTGTTTTGCCCCTCCAAATTTTATTGTCCCCTGCCTGATCTCTGCTGCTGCTGCCGTGACCTCCCCACTGTTATTGTGCCACTCTGGGCCTAATCTGTTTGCCCCCTCCAGAATTCATTGTGCCACTGCCTGAGCTCGTACTCTCCGCGTACCTCCACACTGTGTGATTGTGCCACTACTGTGGCCATATACGTTGTTCACCTCCAGAATGTCAATTGTCCACTGCCTTATCTCATGCTGCTGCATCCTGACCTCCAACACAGTATCATTGAGTCCACTCTGTGCCTAATACTGTTTTGCCCCAGCCTCCAAAAGTCATGTCCCACTGCTGATCTCATGCTCCTGCTTTCGTATCCTCAACACTGTATCTATTGTGCCCATCTGTGGCCTAATCTGTTTGCCGCCCTCCAGAAATGTCATTGTGCCACAGCCTGATCACATGCTGCTGCGTCGTGACCTCCACACTGTTATGTGCATTCCTGTCGGCCCTCCTGTTTTGCCAGCCTCCAGAATGTCCTTGTGCCCACTGCTGACCTCATACTCTGCCGCCGGCCCTTCCTGCTGCTTCATTGTGCCCGCACACGTGCTTCCTCGTGTTTTCCACCTCCAAATGTCAAGTGCCACTGCCTGAACCTCAGGCGCAGTGGCTGCCCCGTCACCCTCCACACTCCTTCACTAATGTTCCGACCTGAGCTCCTCATCGTGTTTTTCCACATTCGCTGGCAAGACTTTATCACTACAATTCCCGCTTAGTTTTTTTGTCAAATTTAGCCCTCTTAAGGTGCCAGGAAATTTATAGTGAAAGCGATTCTAAAGCGAGGCATACATCAAGCGTGTCATACTAAAACACAACATGCTATTAAGACCAAACCTAGCTCCCTCTGCATATTTAAGCAGGTACAACGTACGAACAGCAACCCTCAGCTAATGGGGCACCTCGATATACTGCTTTTTTAACGCATTCTCTATAATAAATTCACGGAAACGAGTTGTCGAAAATTCGCTGAAGTGACCGAATGAATTTTTAGAAATACGCCCATATCTAGTATATCTCAATGTCCAATTCAACTAAAATGGTGGTTGAAAGACTCATTTTCCCTGCACTTTTAATTTGGGTGCCACAGTTTAATGTCATTCTGCGGTCCACGACAGAATATCATGTCAGTTTCAACTAAAATGTGGTTAATATCTCCATGAATTTTCCCCATAAACATTTTAATCTGTGCAGACAGATTAATGGTCATCCACTGCGGTACAGGACATTATAAGAGATGTTAAGTCCATTCAACTAAATGTGGTTGAAAAGTACTCCTTTTTCCCACACTTTTTTAATCGGGGTCATGCAGTTAGGACCAAGCTGCGTCCATGACAGGATATTCAATGTCCATTCAAGTAAAAATTGATGTTCAAATCAGATCTGCCTCTCGGCACTTTTTAAATTTTGTGTGTCATGCAGGTTTAAGGTCTGCTGTGTGCAGACAGATATGAATGGTCTGTGATTTTTTTCTGTGGCTTTAATACCCTAATTGTCTTGCCTAAATACACATATACAGTTTTTGCTTTTATTAATTCCCTCTCCACCCTGTTTGGTGTAAGAAAAAGGTGTTCCTCCCCATAGACTTTAATGGTCATCGGATAATCTATTACGACTATCCATATCTTATTGATAATTAATTGCGATATCGACTATCGACCCATACGATGTCAACTACTCCGTATCCACTAGGACAGGTACGCATCTAAATGAACAACAACTACTTTTTACCTATTCGCCGCAGTAATTGACATCCACTATGCCCCCCCGGCATATTGACCGACGGAGAGAGGAGGCGTAAATCCATATTCCTCTATAGAACTGTGGATTCCGTAGTTATTGGAGACTACTCGCCCGTAATTGATCAATGATTGCGCGATAATAGCGCAAATATTCCCAATTTCACCTGTGTGAACATAGCCTTAAACAGTAAGATTTGCCAGTCTTTTTTTATTGAAACATCTAACCAGTGTTCACTGGAAGACGGTTGTGCCTGTTTTTGCTCTTCTGGCATATTCTTTGGCGGCTATCCTGTGGGACGGGAGTCTCCCTCTCCGTTCACACTCTGGGAGACATGTATAAGAAGGCCCTTCGGAAAATTGCCGGTCTCTTTCAGTAATAATTGCCTAATGCATTAATGTTTTTTTGCGATAATAAATGATTCTAAATTCGACATGCTCGCCTATTTTAGCCATTATGAAAACTTATGGCTATTATATGCCCTAACAAGTATAAAGCATATGTTAGGTTGAGAAAAAAAACTCATTGAGGAATAATTCCAGAATAAAACTATGGTACGGATCTAGCTTGGTGACCACAAGTCCCACAAATACCTGTGTACCTTCTTGTATGTAAATTAAAGGTGAGAGCAAAAATAAATTCAAATTAATGGAGTAAAATAAAAATTGTAAAATCAATAAACAACATCAGAGTTGATTAATGTAAAACGATATTAGATGCCATTAAAATTTAAAATCATTTTATAGGAAATATTTTTATCTTTGGATATTAGTTATTTTATAGTAATTGTATATGTATCTTTTTTTTATTAAATTAATATAATGAATTGTTATAATTTTTTAATTTTAATTTTAGTTTGATAAGAATCAGAAATTTGTTTTTATTATTGTACTTCAAGATGAAAATAAGGGAAATGTTTTGCCTAATAAGCAAATCTTAGTTAAACTTCAACCCTCAGCTCAGAAGACCCCATGAAGTAGGTCTGCACTGTTTCAAAAGTAATGCCCTAGTTTTGCCGACCCACATTCCATACGTATATTGTCTAATTTTGACGATAGTAGTGCAAAAAACACCCGCAAACACCCCAATGCCCCTCATGTTAGGCACGATAATGAAAGTTAGATACCCTTTGAACAATGCGCCTAACACATTCATTAGCACATTAAACATCGTAGACTGGTCACTTAGGTGCATGTTTAGCCAAAAAAGGGTGAAATCCCATCATACATTCTCCCCCTCTGTTCAAACTTGTCTGCGGATTCCAACTGTGCTCCTGGTGGTATAAGGTCCCCTTTAAGGACACCATAAGAAACAGAATTGTATTGGCTAGTTACAACAATGAGCCTTACCTTAGCTACCCTCACATCTTCAGCTCTCTCTCGCCTGAATTTATCTGGTAGTACTGCCCCATCCTGTATTTTTTACCCTTCGATGACCTGCGCCCAGTACAAAGTTCTTCCACATTGGTGACCCCTATGGTCCAAACGCCTATTAACTGTGAGTCCACCCCCTATAGATTTTAATATCTTACTAATATTCTAGGATTGTCCACAAAGAAAGCATACCAACAATGTATTTAAAAAGATTATATTTATTCCAGAATGAAAGGGGTACAAACTCTTTAAATAATAACACAATAAAAAGTCAAATACTTTAAAATCAACAACACTGAATCTTTCAAACCATAGCTAGATCAACACTGTAATATCACACCCTGTAACACAGAACATCCAAAGAGAAAAACAAACAATTCAATATCCCTGAACCAAACAAGAATTGCTAACGGAGAATTATCAAAAATATCTACTAAATCAAACTCTTCTTCCGTACGTCTCACTGTACTCAACTTCTCTGACTAAAACTTCAAGACTTTCAGGGACACTGGACGTGCCCTTCTCTGGAACTTCCCCCAGACCTACTCCCTGCACCAGGCAACCTGCTATATATAGACTTACCTTTCTTGGGGACATAGAGCCACTTTTACGCCAAGACAAATTAAATCTCTCTCTCTGGATCTCTAACCATACTGATCCCACCCAAAGTATTCTTAAAACAATACTGAAGAAGATATTTCTCTCCTGTCTTCAGTAAACCGTTTTTTAAATATATGTTTGACTGAAAAACTACCTATCTATAACTGAATTTGATAAGGCTGTTTTTTCTCTCTCTGCACAAAAAATAAGCCTTTTAATACATAGAGAGAGATACACAGCACCAGATAAGATCATTTGACGTTGTTTAATAGGCAAGAACATGTTTACAGTCAACAATAAGCTATAACCTCACCCACCTGCCAAATATATCCTACTCTTACAATAAGATGCTTAATTATATTCAGTTTGTAATTTTAGAAACCATATTTATACCAGTGGCCATTTTGGCACAATTTTCCATTTACAATTAACTATACAGTATAAGTTTAATATATACATATTTATTCATAATTCACATTAAGATAATCTACATTCATGTATATCGTACAACTTCCAAGACCTTGATACATTAGACTTTCCTACAATAAAAGGTATTATAGAAATTTATATATATATAATATATATATACTATAATATAATATACTCTTATCTTACATAGTATGTACAATGTATAACAGAAATATGTTAACGGGTAGTTTCACAACACATGTTAAGTCCTTTGGAATCCAAAAATACAGTCTAAAAGTCTGCATAAATTCTCCAAAACATATCCATACGCATATGTTTGATGCGTTTTGCTGAACTTGAATGCACCCTATATTATTAAATAGGGATCAGCTTTATAACAATCAAGATTACATGTCAATTCTTTGAACGGATCCGAAAGATGCATCACAAAGACACATGGAAAACACATGGAAAAACATCGTCTAAACGCCCATGCGTGTTTTACATGGAAAACAACGTAAATCACACTGCACATTGTTAGACGCGTGTTTGGATCTGAAACACGGATCCAAACACACATCTAAAATCGGATCCAACACACTGTGTGAACATACCCTAACTGTATTTTTATTAAAAGTTTTCAGATAAACAAATAAACAAGATACGTCTCACTTTTTGATTGTACATAGATATCATAGAGAACATATCTCGATGTGTCAAACTTGCATTTACACTAAAGGAAATGAGACACTTTCCCATATCCAATTAACCTTGAAAATTTTCACACAAAACAAAAGTCTTAAATATAAAGTATCCACAATCAAAACAATAACAGTACAGCACTAAAGAGGCAAGGACAGAGACAAAAGGCATATGGGATAATAGGTATGTAGCTCTCAAGAAAATATCCGTTCTAGATTAGTCAATATTATGGGGACTCACTCTCTATAAGATAATGATCCCAGGGAGACCAAACAGGAGTAAAAGAATGCACCCTGTCATTAATTAAGGCTGTAAGATACTCCATCTGCCTCATTTCCTTCAATATTTCCATCATATCTACTCTAGTAGGTGGGGATGGTTTCTTCCAGTGACCAGCAACCAAACATCTAGCAGCCGTGAGTACTTGTAACAGCAGTTGCCCGGTTTTTGAATTCAGTTGTTGAGCAATAAGATTTAATAAGAACACCCTTGGATGCAAAGGAAGTTTAACCCCTGTTATATCTTTAATTAAATTTCTCACTTCATACCAGAAGGGATGTACTATATTGCAGTCCCATAAATGTGAAATAAGGTACCTCCCACAGCCTGGCACCTCCAGCATAGATCTGGGACACTAGGATTCAGCTTATGAAGGAGGGAAGGAGTATGATACCAGAAGTAAAGAATCTTATATTGATTCTCTTTAGTGGTAGCACAAATTGAGGTCTTATGAGCATATCTCCAAACAAGGCTCCAATCTGATAATGAGATAAGTTCCCCAAGAAAGGCCTTCCGTTGAGACATATATTTATGTTGAGGACGGGATTCAGGATCCGGATCAATATTTATGTCAGATATAAGACCCTTTGTAGATAAATTGACATAGCCTTTCAAATTGGGTTGGATTGGGAGCAATACCAATCTTTAGGGTATGTCAAACAAAATGAGTAATTTGTAAGTAAGAAAAGAAACTGGTGTCAGACAAATCAAACTTAGCCTTTAAATCTTTAAAAGATAATAATCTTCTAGTGGAACCATCAACTATATCTGCCACCCGAAACAATTTCCTGTCAAACCAGGGTTTCATATACAGTTCAACCAAACTTCATATACAGTCAAACCAGTCGAAATAAGAAGGAGGTCAAAAGGGTTTGTTCTGTGCTCAATGAAAATTTACAATAACATTTCCTCCATATGCTCCTCAACAAGGCCATCGGGCCCAGCAGAGGTTTCTCAATCTCACAGGCAGATATACCGCATAATCTCAACCCAACTAGCATAAGCCAGCAAGGAAGACCAAGTCGGTACTCACCTCAACTGAGTAGTCCAATAATATTTAAGAAGATCTGGCACCGAAAGACCACCACTTTCCTTGCTGGCCAATAAAATACTTTTTCGGATTCAATGTCGTTTATGGGCCCAAATATATTGAAAAATAGATGCTTGGAGAGCTTTAAGGTCTGACATTGACACAGGGATCGGGAGAGTTTCAAAATATTAAAGGAGCTTGGGCAAGATTTTCATCTTGATGGAAGTTTTTTTCCCAAACCAGGAAAGAAGGAGGTGGCTCCATTGGTTCAATAATCTCCGGATTTCAGAAGAAAGGGCAGAGTAATTATGCTTATAAAAAGAGGAAAGGACTTAGTAAAATTGACTCTGAAGTATGTTACGCTGTCTTCCTTCCAATGATAAGGGAAATTTGTTTGTAACAATTGAAGTTAGTCGGGTGTGATATTAATGGGTAAAGCTTCCGTTTTGTTGGGGTTGACTTTGAATCCAGATAGGGTTCTGAATTCTGCCAAAAATGGCATGCAAATTAGTCAGAGAAATATGGGGGGAAGTCAAGGATAGAAGGATATCATCTGCATATAACAAAATTTTAAAGGTTCTATCTCGAATGTCAATCACCCTAATGTTCAGGTCAAGGCGAATGGCCGCAGTCAATGGTTCAATGCTTAATGCAAACAACAAGGGGAAAAGCGGACACCCCTTTATGGTGCCATTCAAAATGCAAAACCTAGGAGAGGAACCATGAGGTAGACAAATAGTAGTGGATGGCTGGGAATAAAGACCCCTCAGTGTAGTAATATATGATCCCCTGCTACCAAACCTCTCGAGAACACGAAACATAAACAACCAATTGAGGCGGTCAAAAGTCTTTTCGGCATCCAAACTCAAAAAGAGAGCCTTCTGATCTTGGTGATTGACCAACTCAATAAGATCAATAGTCTGGTATTATCTGCACCTTGTCGACAGAGAACAAATCCGACTTGATCCTTGTGGATCACATGACGGAGCCAAACAGCCAGCCGATTTGCTAAAATTTTTGTGAAGATTTTTTAAATCCGCAATCAGCAGAGCTATGGGTCTATAACTAGCCTAATCAAGGTGGTCCTTGCCTGACTTAGAGAAAAGGGTAATAAACTAATACAACATATTATCAGGGAATGGAGCTCCATTTAAAAAGGAATTACACATGGCCATGAGCACATCAGCCAATTGTGGATAAAATATCTGATAATATAAGTAGGTAAACTCATCAGGTCCTGGAACCTTACCCTGAGGGAGAGATTTAATTACCTCTTCAACCTCTTCTACCAAAATTGGCTCATTGAGAGAGGACACCACCTCAGATGACATTGATGGTAGATGGCAAGAAGCCAAAAATTGATCAAGAAGCACCATTCTCTCTGACTGATCCTCGGGAAGAGTATTTGGGAGAGAATCAAGGGAAGCAAAATATTCACCAAATCTTTCAGCGATAAGATTGTGGTCATGCACAATTTCACCTTTCTCTAATCACATGCAGGGTACGGGACTCAATCTCCCCTCTCAACTGTCTAGCTAACAACGAGTGGGCTTTATTTCCCCTATCATAATATCGGTGTTTGGTATACAATAATTTCTCAGAATGACTTAATGCAAGTGTTTATCAATTCCCTCTAATATTAACAATAAATCGCAAAGCTTTCTTGGAGGGACACGTTGCCAGACTAACCTCTAGTAATTTGAGTTTGGCTGTAAGCTCCTCTCGACGAAAGTTAAAGTCCCTCTTAATACGGGAGCCAATGAAGATACACTGGCCATGAATTACTGCCTTGTGGGCTTCCCACAACATTGCTGAGGTAGAGACAGTGCCTTCATTCTCTGAAAAATAATCTATGATGTTCTGTGTTATTTTTTCTTGATACTGTTTTTTTTAATAATAATCTCATTCAATCACCAATGACACCTGCGAACAGAGGTATGAATCTCTGTCAGGACTAACGTTATCGTAGCATGGTCCGACTATGTGATAGAACCAATATCTGAAGTCACCATACGCTGCAACATCGGAGTATTACCGAAGAAATAATCTATCCGCAATTGCTAATTATGGGCTGGGGAGTAATAGGAATAAGATCTTTCTTTCAGATGGGCTATATGCCAAAGATCAAATATAGAGAACTGTATTATAATTTTGTGAAATCCTCTAGATAAGACACATTGGGCTGGAGAAGCTAAGGGAGAACGAACCTGGAATCTATCCATTACTGTGGAAAAAGACATATAAAAATCACCCCCTATCAGTAGCATAGCGGGCAACAGCTTTGTTACCTTATTCAGAACCCTCCTCAAAAACTTAAGCTGTGACTCGTTAGGGGCATTGACATTGCAGAGCACTATGGGAGTTTTCTGAAGAAGACCTTGCAAAATAATAAACTTCATCTTCATCTATTATAGTGGGACCTGAATGGGGGTGGAATAAATAAAGCAACACCTGCCTTCTTCTGGTTTTGGGAGGCCACATGGCCTTGGATACAGCTTTAGTGAAAAAAAAAATTCCCATTTTTTTTAAAAAATAATTTCCCTGGAAAAAAAACTACTTTGGGCTTTATGCAATTTCAACTCTATAACCAGGAGACATCTCTTAATGGGAGAATTAAGACCCTTAATGTTAATAGATATCAACTTAGCATAAGAAACACAAGACAAAGCAAAGTCTTATGAAGAATAGGGGTAAAGGGGAGAAAAGCCTTAAACCCTGACATTCCCAAATGAAGGAAAAATGCAACTTACTGTGTTGAGCGTTTATTAACGTAAAAATTTGAAATGCACAGTTTTTTTGTTGTTTCGGATTTTTTAGATCACGCGTAATTGGGGTTAAAATCTGGATCACTTTTTAAAAATTTCGCGCCTTTTTTTTGGGCCCCCTTTCTTCATTTTGGGGCCAGCAAACAGCTTACAGAATAGGCAGGGTGGATTGTGTGCGACGTCTTGGGATTGTATGGTTGCGATTGGTGGAAAAAATCATAGACCTCTTTTTAAAAAGAACAGCCCTTCCTGTTTCATGATCAGTGTCTGTAAACGTCTCTAGCAGTAGGCTGCGCCTGCCTGTGTCCAAACAGCTAGCGAAATTATTCATTTCTTCACAAGAAATCTATTTGTTAGCTTGACCTTTTACAACTTGAGATTAGAGTTTTTGAAGATTTTATTTTTGGTAAGAATTTTAAAGGAGCATCTACCGCTAAAAAAGTCACGGAGGGGAGGGGGGGGGGGGGGGGGGGGTCCCAGGGCGAACACAGCAAGCCTTTAAAGAAAGATATAGTTAATCCAATTAGTGTAAAAAAGCACTGCAATGCTTATTATTAACAGTTTTTTTTGGGGAAAATTTCCGGATTTGGGCAGCCTAAATTATATTGGGTAACAATCTTCTTAGAACTGCAGGCCCTTTTTGTTAGGTGCAAAACCCACTTTTATTATCATTTTAAACATTCAGATATGTTCTTTTTAAATTTTGCCCACCCCAGCTTTTTTGAGTACCCATTTTGCAGTTAAATTAGAATCCAGAATTTTGTTCACACAGGTTTATAGGTCCAAAAATACCCTTTTTTTATAAAAACATTTCAATACGTGTTTTTTTCCCTTTGGGGCAGTACAAATTTGTTCATTGAGGCCCCCCTTCACGAAATGTGAATACAGCAATTTTGTAGTCACCACAGGGGGAATTGAAGGTGCCAAAAATACCTTTTATTATCCAATACATTTCAGATACGTGTTTTTTTTTACTTTGGCGCCTCCGTTTGTTCATTGGGCCCTCACGAAATGTTAATACGCAATTTTGTAACCAAAGGAGAATTGAAAAGGGGGCCAAAATCCTTTATTATCCAATAATTTCAGTCGTTTTTTTTCACTTTGGGCACATCCCCTTTTTCATTGAGGGAACTTGCACTTAAAAAGGAGTACAGCAATTTTTAAAATCCCAAGGTGAATGAAAGGGGCCAAAAAATACCTTTTATTTTTCCCAAAACATTTCAGTCATGTTTTTTCACTTTTGGCGCACTAAACTTTGTTGATAGATTAAATTTTTCAGTTTTAAATTTTAAACAGAATTTTTTAGTCACCACGGGAATGAAAGGTCCAAAAATACCTTTAAAATCCTATACATTTCAGACAGGGGTTTTTTTCACTTTTGGGCAGTCAAGCTTTGTTGAAAAATCACTTTGCAGTTAAATTTTAATCCAGCAAATTTTTTAAACACCACAGGGGGTACGATAGGGCCAAAAAACCTTTTAATATCCGTATAATTTTAGCAGGTTTTTTTTTTTTACTTTGGTCAGTCAAGCTTTGTTATAGATCTACTTTTTGTTAAAATTTTAATCCAGCAACTTTTTAGTCACCACAGGTGTACTGTTGGGGGGGCCCAAAAAACCTTTAATATCATTTTACATTTCAGACGGTGTTTTTTTTTACTTTTTGGGGCAGGCCAGCTTTGTTGTAGAGCAATTGCAGTTAAAATTTGAATCCAGAAATTTTTTTTGATTTAAGGGATTTGAGAATAGTTTTGTTTTGCCGTCTTTTTTAAAAAGAGAATTTTTCCAAAACTTTTCCCAAAACCTTCTCAAATTTTTATATTTTTTTTGAACATGGACCCAAAAATTCAGGTGTAAGCGAGAAAAGGGGTGGGGGGTAGGACATGGGGGTAGGGGTACGAGGAAGGGCTCCTTTCCAAGTGTTTGGCGACAACACCCTTTCCAGCATCGTCATTTCGGGCCCGTCGGGCCTGCACCCAACTTTTCAGGGCCCTTGTTTTTTCAGAAACCGAACAGCGTCGCCAACCCTTCCTTCAGTGGAAAATGAAACCTCCCCCCCGCAGCCCTTACCTCCCCCGTCCCCCCCCATTCACGGCCACAAATGCCGCCCATAAAGCATCATCAGCATCCAACCAACATGAAGCAGCCCAAATGTCAACTCGTGAACCCACCACTGTGGGATAATCCATTTTCTAAGACCCTTTGATGACAAAATTTGCGTTGGGGGTCAGAAGCATGTTAAAAAAAATAAAGGGGCCCAAAAAGGGAAAAATGTTTTTTCTCTGTTTCTGACGCCCAGAAACTGCCCCCAATCAAAAGGAGGAAAGGAAGCCGGAAAATCGGCAAAAACCCCGGGGGCAGTCCGGGCAACCCTTGCAGTCCCCTTGTTTGTAGCCGCAGTTTCCTTTAAATGCGAATGTCAGGCCCCACGAATAAACCTGTTTTGGAATAAATTTTTAATAAACACATTGGGGAAACCAACATGGTCTTTTCAGCAGAATTTTTTGGAACCCGCTTCATCACTGGACGAGGGGGAAAAGCCCGAGGGGGGTAGTGTCAGTAGGGGCCCCCCCTCAAAAGGGAAAAGGGCGGTCGCAAATTTCCGCTGAATGTTTCCCCCCGCCACCACACAGCGGAAACCCCCCCTCCCCCCGCTTACGCCGTCAAAAAGGTCCAGGAAACCTTCTCAATCCGGGCCTTCTTTTGAGCAAGCCTCTGATTCACCCAGCGTGTCTATGCCGCCTTTCCGTAAACGCATAAGAGAGGCAAGAACCTTTGGTTTGGGTTTAAACCCCCACCCAAAATTCCCAGTCACATGCAAACGAAAGAAAATTTTAAATGGAGGAAACACATGGCCAAAAAAAAGGGCCCGAACCGACCCGGGCCTCCAAACCCTGTCACACCCCTGTCTCCCCCGCCTCCTCCTTTCCCCGCCACCCCCCAAGCGTTCCTCACTGCCCCTGTCTCTCAAAAATATCAGGGTTTAACCTCCGTTCAGCCTCCACCGTCCCCAAGTACCAAACCCGCCCACCAGAGACCCATCCCTAAAAACCCCTTCCCCCTTTTTTTGCCAGTTTTAAAGACCTGCACGCCGTAAAAAGTGGGCCCTCTAAACAGCCACCTTTTTTCTTCCCCGGTTTGGGAGCAAAGAAACACTTTAAAACCCCAAAACCCTCCCAAAGCCAAAAGCCTGAATTCCCGGGATTGCCAACCTTTTTTTGGCCCTTTGGGAAAATTTTTCCTTTTTTCCCTCTGGTGGACACAGAAGGGGTTTCCCCCAGCATGGGGCCTTGCCCCCGCCCCCCAAAACCCAAACCGAGCAGGGAATTTTTTTGCCAGAAAAACCCCGGGCCCCGCCCTGGCCAGCCCCCGTGTCATCTAAAAATTTTTAAAACCATCTGACCACCCCACACAAAGGACTAGTAAGCACGGCCAAGGCCGCTATATCCTGTGACAGCCCCCTTGGGGAGCTGGGTAATGTCTCTGGGGCAAAACGGGGGCTCTCAGGCTCGGGGCACGCTTCAAAACCACAGGGATGGGGCAGGGCTCCCCTTTCCCCCCAAAGGTTTCCCCTGGTGGCAAACACGTGCCCAGAGAAAACCCGGCCGAGTTTAAAATTTAATTTTGTCTTTGGGGGACCGTCCCCCCCACAGGGCAGGTGCTTTTTACGGGTCTCCGCAAAGAGACCGAGCGCTGGGTGGGTTTCCAAAACCTTTTTTCCAGGCAA